>JAVIAB010000117.1:69304359-69504359 GCA_032433765.1 Megaustenia siamemsis
ACACGTAGTCCGCCTCGTTCAGCATGCCTGATCCTGCCACACGTAGTCCGCCTCGTTCAGCATGCCTGATCCTGCCACACGTAGTCCGCCTCGTTCAGCATGCCTGATCCTGCCAAACGTGTCTCTTGAAGTGCGGCTATATCCACCTGAAGTCTTTTCAGTTCATTATTAATTATGGCTGTCTTTCTAACGTCGTTTATATCACGCAAATTGTCAGATAGGCCAGTTTGCATTGTGCGGACGTTCCAGCAACCCAAACGTAGGTTGAGTTTCTTAATTGTTGGTTTCACTTGTGTGGCAGGTGTAGATTGTTTCCTGTCGACACCAAAATGGCGATTCTGGAGTGTCCTCTCCAGGGCGCGAGCTTGGGCAGAAAAAGAAAGAGACAAATTATTGCTTTAATGACATAATATAATGACCTAAGTAAACGCTCACTCAGGTTTTGGCAACTAGCTGTCGTCGATGAATGACATAGTGTACTGCGAATACATTTGCAACTGCTTTCTTTAAATATGCAAGAAGACGTGTGTGTGTCGACGTCAGAGCACTGTCAGTAAGAATGAACAAGGATATTGTCTATTCATGAGGATTTCTTTTTCTTTGAAAAAAAACTGTCTCAAAACATGGAATATCGATTCCCTTTTAGTATCAATGGGCAAATGTGTAGCATGCTGCCGGAAGTACTGAGTTTAGTGCTCTGTGCGCACCGTGAGCTGTGTTTTTATTCCCGATCGTGTTTCGATATTACGATTGCTTACGATGAATGATGATATCGTATGACGAAGGACAGTTCGGCTGCGTTCACTTTCAGTGCCGCTTCGCCTTATGTCTTTTGTGCGTGTGCTGTAGCTGCTATGATGGTAACTGCAACCGCCTTTCTTTCTTTTTATCCTTCAATGAGATGAATTTTAATTTGGATGATTCCACTGGCAATGGCGGTTGAACAATTATAGATTTTAATTTGTTTGCAGTGATACCGGGGCCTTCGAATAACCATAACCATAAAATGTTAACAAATAACAATCCTTGGTAATTAAACTAAAAAATTATTTTACGAACCGCATATTTGCTAAAATTAAAGCTGTTTTTTTTCCGACGAATTTGACTCATCAAGCTGTCCTGAGAGCTGGAATGTTTTTAAAACATTCACTTAATGAACCTTCAATATCTTGAACCATTTCACCAATTCTTCATTGCACTCTTTTACTGCGCGGAATATTTCTTGGTAATATCAAAGGATGGCTAGTGGAACAGTGCGTATTAGCTCACTATCAGCGGGTAGAATTAGTTCTTCGCCATTAGTTTGCGGGTTTGCCCGATTTAGACGCCTGTAATGAAGAAGCACAAAGTTCTAAGAACCAGGAAATCCGTCATCTTATTTGGTTGCTGCTACTGAAAAGAATGTTGACAATGTCAGCTGTCTCATAAGATGTTCTTTTTGTGCTTAAAAATATGAGAAATCAATTTTTTTCATGTTACCATGAACGTTTGTCAAATACATATGCTCGCTTGAAGGTTTCGTTGACTCACTTGACAAAACTTTTTGGAAAATATACTTTGCCTTATTTAAGTTTAAAAAAAAAAGTAAAGTACCCCCGTCACGCCAAGTGGCGTATAGGGAAATATGGTGTTAGTGACTCTATATTTTACAGACCTTCAGCACATGATTTTTGGGATAATGTGGTCGGTATTACGCCCGTGCTGCTTTACTTTCCCAGAAAAATATCCGGTACCCATTTAAGGCTGGGTGAGCCCGGAAGCCGTCGGTTGGGATCGAACCCTACCCCTTGTCCTTTGCAGTCCAGTTCACTAACCACTGACTCTTTGCCTTATTTAGATTATGTGTTTTATTATTAACAAGCGCCTTATTTATCAAATGACACAAATGATTCGATACATAGTATACATAAATTAATGGTTACTGGCTAAGTTTTTTACCATTTCATTCCTTTATTTTCGCTCATATTATAATAGAAAATACGACAGACGTATTGATTGTACATTTCAAATAATAGTGTAGTGACACGGACTTGTTACAATTTTATTTTAGAAACACTATAAAGTGATGAAACGTACGGTAGGCATGACAGGACATTTATAAAGGTACTCGCGTGTAAGAAAAAACTGCGAATCAATTCAGAGGAAGAGGTATGTATACAGCAATCGAAAAAATATCATATAAACAACAGAAAAAAACAAACAAAGAACAATATATGGACCTAAGCAGGATCGAACCCGTGCTCTTTGCCATAGCGCCTTGCCACGAAAAGTAAATGCTGTGGAACACTGCTAACTCGGCTAACAAAAAAAAAACTGCTGTTTTAATGAAACCGTAATAACATAATTTGCTATGTATGTGATTTCCTTATCCATAAAGATAAGAGTTGCCGAATATTAATTTAAAATACGTATTGAGTTATCACTATTACTAACTGCTTTTAACATATTTCAGAAACAATCAGAAATAGATTTCATACAAGTCGCCTATTTATATTATCGTACTGTAAACCATACATTCCACATAACGCCTGATTGTTATTTTTAGAAAGGGTCCACAAATCTTCAGGTAATCGAGGTTTTTGTTGATAAATTCAAAGAAAGTGAACACAGACGGGTAGCGATCAATCAAACATGGAGGAGAATATTAACATCTTGTTACAGATAAGAATATTAACACCTTTTTACAGATAAGAATATTAACATCTTTTTACAGATAGGAATATTAACATCTTTTTACAGATAAGAATATTAACATCTTTTTACAGATAAGAATATTAACATATTTTTACAGATAAGAATATTAACATCTTTTTACAGATAAGAATATTAACATATTTTTACAGATAAGAATATTAACACCTTTTTACAGTTAAGAATATTAACACCTTTTTACAGATAAGAATATTAACATCTTTTTACAGATAAGAATATTAACATCTTTTTACAGATAAGAATATTAACATCTTTTTACAGATAAGAATATTAACACCTTTTTACAGATAAGAATATTAACATCTTTTTACAGATAAGAATATTAACACTTTTTTACAGATAAGAATATTAACACTTTTTTACAGATAAAATATTAACACATTTTTACAGATAAGAATATTGACACCTTTTTACAGATAAGAATATTAACACCTTTTTACGGATAAGAATATTAACACCTTTTTACAGATAAGAATATTAACACCTTTTTACAGATAAGAATATTAACATCTTTTTACAGATAAGAATACAAACATCTTTTTACAGATAAGAATACAAACATCTTTTTACAGATAAGAATATTAACACCTTTTTACAGATAAGAATATTAACATCTTTTTACAGATAAGAATATTAACACCTTTTTACAGATAAGAATATTAACATCTTTTTACAGATAAGAATATTAACATATTTTTACAGATAAGAATATTAACATCTTTTTACAGATAAGAATACAAACATCTTTTTACAGATAAGAATATTAACATCTTTTTACAGATAAGAATATTAACATCTTTCTACAGATAAGAATATTAACATCTTTTTACAGATAAGAATATTAACATCTTTTTACAGATAAGAATACAAACATCTTTTGGTAACAGGTCTGCTGGATTCTTGTGCGGCCTAACTCTGCGAAAATGTTGAGTTTTTTCAATGTCTAAATGTAAAGCTTGCAAATTGATTATCTCTCCTCCTGGCATAACATCCACACGAATTACATCTTCAATGTCTCAAAAGATAGTGACCATGACTTTTGCAACTGAAGGAGATGTCTTGAATTTCTTTTTTTTTTTTTTTTTTTTTTTTTTTTTTTTTTTTTTTTTGGTGAGTGCGAATGATGCCACTCCATTGAATGTCTGAAAAGTGTTCCTTCCTGCAATGTCCTCATATTCGAATTCCGGCTTGCTGCCGGAGTTACTGAGTTTAGTGCTCTGTGCACACCTTGAGCTGTGTTTTTCATCCGGATCATGATTCGATTGCTTACGATGAATGATGGTATTGGTGACGAAGGGTAGTTCAGCTTTGTTCACTTCGGGTGCCGCTTCGCCTTATGTTTTTTTTGGCCTGTGTTGTAGCTGCTATGATGGGGACTGCAGCCGCCTGTCCTGGTTTGGATACTTCAGTAAGATGAGATGTTAATTCGGATGACTCCACTGGCACGGGCGGTTGAGCAATTATGGATTGTGTTTGTTTGCAGTAATGCCGGGGCCTTCAGCTAACAACAACTACTACCCATCCCTGTGCCCTCTAATCGTCTTTTCATTTGTTTGTCTACTGTCCATGGTTAGCTTCCATAGGTCAAAACTGGCTCTATATAGCACTGATGAACTCTCTTTCTCACTTCTATTGACATAGACTAAGGATAACGGGTTAAGGGTAATTCAAAGGAGGAGTAAGACATCTCATTTACCCCGCAAGTCAACGGGACACCCTTGGGCAAGGAGAAGTTCCCATTTAGCCCCGCTATCAGGGTCACGTAAGTTATTGGAGCAGGTGGTGGATGGTGTTGTGGGACCAACCGACTAGTATTGCCGACTTGTGGTCCCACATTCTGAGATGAAATGTGTTAAACGAATGACAGGAAACAGCCTGAGAGACAAGATCAGAATTGAAGAACTGAGAAACAGCTAGGAATAACCCCTGCCATAGAATATACAAAGAAACAACAGATAAATTGTTTGGCCACGTGACAAGACAGAGTGATCAAAATACAAAACAATGAGCCTCAACAAACATTGCGAGAACACCACACCCAATAAGTCAACCACGAAAATAGATGGATCGACGGAATATTAGAAGCACTAGGAAACATAACAGCAGCAGAGGATAACAGAAGAGCAAAAGACCGCAAACTGTATCTCCCTTCGACGCTGAAAGACAAATGAGGCAGTAAAGAAGAAGAAGAAGAAAACGACTCCGTGATGGCAGGCAGAAGATCTCATTTGTAGAGACAATGGCTGCGATCTCCGACTTGTACAGTCACTGCCAAGAAGGAATGGCAAACTACCGTCTTATATTGCCGAGTAAAATGATGCCAAAATTCAATGTAATGTCTACATTTAACAACATTATTAAGAGTATTATCCAGTAAAGCATTAATCATGCATATATATTTATTATGCCCTCCGAGATGTGGGAAGAGCACAGGACTTCGACAAACACAGATCCACGTCACTTCTTCGGATGATGGAAATGGGAGTTAAGATGGGCACAGCCAGAAATGAGAAACTTAGTGGCCGTGTAAGAAGACTTATCAACCAACATAAAACTGGAGTCGTCAGTCGCTGGACACTGAGGAAATTGCTGAGGAGGGGATCTGAGCACCTATGGACATGTTCGGAGTGCAATGATGATGACCCGCAAATAACTCAATAACTCAATATAATTATTTTAGCTGGAAATGTTAAGCTTTGTCTGATATCACAAACTAAAACCACTTCTGTACAAAATATCAAGTTTGTAATGAGAGGAAGGTGCTAGACTCGAGACATCTTCATCCACAATCTGTGCCAAATTTCCAAGGTCAGAGCTAAAATACCCCTTTGAGAGGGAGAAAAACAACAACAACAATAACAACAACAACAACTATGTGCACATAAAAGAAATTACGAGTTTTAAAAATTAACAAGAAAGCAACAGCAAAATAGGAGTTAAATTTAGAATAAAATAGGAAATAAGAGAATATTACGTATTTATTTGCTGACGTAATGTGGGGGATCCTAATGGGAATGTCCATTTCTATTGCTCGGAGATTGTGACAGTGAATCGGGCGAACGAATCGAGAATTGATCAATAAATCAGAAAGTGAAACGGCAAATTGTGTGACACACATTGAACACATTCGCATTCGGAGCACATCAGAAAAAGGTTTTTACCATTCGCTGAAGGGATAGGAGTTCGTCGTAAATTTCTGCAATAAAAACAAACTGTATAGCGCGTTTACAGAAATAAAGTAGGAGCCGCATCATTATTTTGGTCTCTTGAGAGAAAGATGGCTGTAAATATAATCAGGGGGAGGGGACTCTAATGTTGGCTGTAGGGCTGAACAACGTGACGAATTTGATCTAAATCACTAAAGTTAGAGAAAAGCAGTTTGGGGAATGTGACAAGTATCCATGTGGGAAAGGGATAAACAATGGAGCTGGGTAGTCTAGAGGTAAATAGAAATGAAATGAGATAGAGATTAAAAATAGAAAAAAACGGTATTGTTAAAATTTGACGTAATAAGTGAATTAGAACAACGTTTCGGCTCCATAGGCCTTCAGCAAAGAATAAATATGCAACACACACACACACACACACACAGAGTATACATTTAAAATGTAAAAAAAAAAATAAATAAATAGTTAAAATAAAAATTACTTTTATTATTTTCTTTATTAATTATTCATTATTTTTTATTTGTTATTCTTTGTTTTAAATACATTTATGTGTGCGTGTGTTGTATGTTTTTTTTTCCTGCCGAAGGCCATTTGAGCCGAAACGTTGTTCTAATTTTTGTCGTTAACATATTACGTATATTACGTAGAGATTTAACCATACAGTTTTTTTTTTCTATTTTTTTTTCCCTAGATATTTTTTGGGGGGGGGGGGGGGGTGTTTCCATTCGTCCTTACAATTAGCTTTGCTATAGCTTCGCATTTATATGCATTTCTTTTTGATAAGCTACTGTGCGGCGCAGATATATTGATTTTGCAGGAAACGCTTCTTGGTGATACTAAGAACAAGAGGTAGGGTTCGATCCCAACCGACGGCTCCTGTTCAACCAGCCTTTAATGAGTACCGGATTTTTTTCTGGGAAAATAAAGCGGCACGGGCGTAATACCGACCACAAAATCCCCCAAAAATCATGTGCCGAAGGTCTGTAAAATGTATGGTTACTAACGAGTACTAAAAGTGGTCGAATCGATAACTCGTCGTGCTCCAGACCACGAGGACTTGGATTCTAATCCCGGTAGAGTCAATTTTTTTTTTTTTTTTCACTTTCAGGAGTTAATAAAAAAACTCACACCCGAACACCTCGTGACGACATACGGCTTTTATTGCCTGTATGTCCCTCCCGGGCGATCCCAGAAACTGGGATAATGACGAAAAGATACTCTCTTTTTCCCTCTTATTGTATCCAGTCTCCTTTCCCATTTTTTCCCCCCTCCACCTTTTCTGCCTCTTTCTTCTAATTATTTTTCCTTGATTTTTTTCATTCTATCTTGTTTTTCTCCTAGTTTGTCTTTGATTCTTTTTGGTTATCTTTTTTTGCTATCTCCGGAACTGTGTTCTCCTTTTTTTGCCTCACTGGACAATAGTTTCTTGCATTTGAAATTTGAAGGGAAGGCACTTAACTCTAATCAAACTGAAACCTTTTATATAATCCCTTATTGTTGTTGTCACTTGACGAGTCCGAACCGCATACTTGATTTATTATTGTTTCCTCGTCAACATGAGTCAGTATCGATGAACTGTGTGATGTTAGGTTGTAGAGAGAAGGTTAACTATAAAATTGCACGTTGAAAAAGGCAAGTTTGACGCAAGTGTTTCTCCTTGATTCCTTAAAAGGAAAGTACAGAAATACAATTTATTCCCGAGCTGTGATCGTAACCCTATGCTATAGTCATGAGAACGCCTTCGCGTAAGACATTGTCCACAATAGCTAATTTTTAGTTATCTGAGTGGCAGTGTTCCCAAGCGTTCGGCTTCTCGTGGCAAGGCGCAGTGCCATGGAGTACGGGTTCGATCCTGCTTAGGACAATATATTGTTCTTTGTTTTTTTTTCTGTTGTTGTTTATTTGTCTTTTTTTTCTGAGTGCTGTAGTACATACCTCTTCCTCCTATGATTCCCCCTTTCTCCTCGAGTACTGGAGTACTTCGTTCCCTGGCTTGAGAGAAGGCAATTGTTAAATGTTAGGTTTTATAGTTCAAGGTTGGGTTCAAGTATCACCAAATAGAATGTTTTCTTTCTGAAGTGTCTATGGCCTTTGGCGTCTTGACAGACGGTTTGTGGCAAGCAATCATGATAAGTCAGTAGTTTGGTAGTCATCTTTTCTCGTGGCTGAATTTGCCAATCCTAAGTGTAGGTCAGCGAAAAACAGTGTTTGTTTTGTTTATTGTTAGGATCATCATCATCATCATCATCATCATCATCATCACCATCAACAACATCATCATCATCATCATCATCATTATCATCATCATCATCAACATCATCATCATCATCATCATCATCAACAACATCATCATTATCATCATCATCAACAACATCATCATCATCATCATCAACATCATCATCATCATCATCATCATCATCATCAACATCATCATCATCCTCATCGCTGCACATCGGACGAATCTACACGTGCTCCAATATCCCCCACAAGAATCTCGTGAAAATCAGAAGAGAATCCTGGTCCACGTGCACGAACTCCGTGACAAGACCTGGGACCACGGTGTGGGTTGATTTTTGCTGACAACTTTGCCTGGGAAGCGACCATATTTATGCCCTACTCTTTTCGATTTTAACTGCCAATGGATCTTTAACGTGCATGAATGCACACGGGACCTCCTGTCTCTTGCCGTTATCCGAGAGGGCTAGACATCGGATCTCATGATGACAAGAGATCAGGGGAGGGGTAACGTCATAAAGAAACCCCGAATTAATTTGTTCCCATCCATTTTGTGACATCACTACCGCTTCCGGTGGGCTTTGAACCCTGGTCCTTCCTATCCAGCCCCCCCCCCCCCCCCCTAAGAAACATAGTGTTCTATATGTTAAGAGGTCGTTAGATGTAGACTTGAATGTAATAGTTTAATGTAGCATTAGCCTGGTGGGTTTAGAGATTAGCGAGATAGTGTTCTATTGAACTAAGCTGCTGGATGTGGCGGTCACTGAGATAATGTTCTATAGTATAGGATCACTGGATATGGTGGTTTGGGTGATAGTGCTCTGCAGTACTGTGTCTCTGTATAAGGAGGTAAGCTATATATTGTTCAATTGAACTAGGTTTGTTGGATGTGGTGGTATGGGCAATAGTGTTCTATAATACTAGGTTTGTTGGATATAAATATGAGCGATATATTGTTCTACTATGCTAAGTTACTGTTTATGGGAGAGATTGAGATTGCGTTCTACAGTGCTAAACAAAAAAATGTAAAGAGCACCGTCATGCCAACTGGCGTATAGGGAATAGGGTGTTAGTGACCATACTTTTTACAGACCTTCGGTACATGAGTTTTGGGGTAATGTGGTCGGTATTACGCTCATGCCGCTTTACTTTCCCAGAAAACATCCGGTACCCATTTAAGACTGGGTGAACCTTGGCAGTCGTTGGTCAAGATCGAACCCTACCTCTTGTCCTTTGTAGTCCAGTTCACTAACCACTGAGCTATCGCGGCTCCTTCTACAGTACTAGGTCGCTAGATATTGTGGTGGGCGAGATTGTGCTTTACGGTACTCATCATTGAGTGGTGTCTCCGCATCGATGGTTGGCTACCATTGAGCGACATTCCGCTCTGCGTTTCACTTTAACGTGCATGTTGTTATAGGCTGACTTGTCCATCTTTTAATGTTACTCGTCCATTTTAGTCTTGGTCCGCCTCTACTTCTTTTACCTTGCATTGTCCCTTCCAAAATTACTTTTAGTAGGCTGTTGTGTCTTTTAACATGCCCCAGAAATCTCGTTTGTCTTATTTTAATTGTGTTTAGTAGTTCTCTTTTCATTTACAGGACTAATTAGTTGAATTTGGAAGTGAAAGAGGCGGTATCCGTCTCCAATAATACTATTTTTCAATATTATATGGATGTGACAGTCAATGTTTCTTCCTTCGTTTTCTTACTTTCCCTAACTCCTTAAGCTTGGTATTTTGTCTCCCAATCTTTTTTACAACTGGATCAACAGCAGAACTACTGGTGGATCGAACAAGTGAAACCAAAGCGCTAACAACCAGACCACAGATAATGGAATGTCTTAGCCAAGTGGGGTTTAGAAAAAACGACCAGTGCGTCTCCCCGGTGCCGTTACGTTACCTCAACTTCATGAACCATGTAACCATTCCTTTTGAGATGCATCGACTGGAGAGTGGCGAGTTGAGTTTGAGCTCACGCTCAATATATCACTAGACAATCGCGTTAATACATCGCTTCTGACATTCTCACGTTACAGAAAAGACACACATATATATCTCTCTCCGGGTAGACGTGACTCGTAAACCATGGCTGCAAACCCGTCTAGAAGAAGGAAAACTTTGACCACAAAACCATCCACTACCTTCTGGACTAGATTCTAGTTAGAATCGAAGGTTATAGGAGTACACCCAGAGTAAAGTTCTGGAGGGAGGGACCCTAAGACAGTAGACGAAGTTAAGCGTCTCTCCTGCATCCCCTGCACGTGCTTTCAATTCCGAAACTATGGACTACGTCCCTCCTTCGGAAATTCTTGAAACGAAGTCAGAGGGGGATAGTGCGACTGGGTAAATTACTATCTCCATTTTCTAAGCCCAGACATTGTAGGCAAAGTGAAATGAGGAAGAAAGCACCAGTGTGTAAACTTGGCACATGGAACGTAAGGACCCTGTGCCCAGGACTTGCTAAAGCAAACACACTGAAAGAAGGACAAATTAGAACAACATCCATCATAGACAAAGAACTAACTAGGCTACAGGTCGATCTTGCTGCCCTCCAAGAAACAAAACTCTCAGACTGTGGTTCTGTAAAATAAGACAATTATACTTTTTTCTGGCAATGTCTAAGCCCTGAAAGGCCACGTCTACATGGAGTAGGCTTCGCTGTACATAACAAACATATAAACTCCATAACCACGTCTACATGGAGTAGGCTTCGCTGTACATAACAAACATATAAACTCCATAACCACGTCTACATGGAGTAGGCTTCGCTGTACATAACAAACATATAAATTCCATAACCACGTCTACATGGAGTAGGCTTCGCTGTACATAACAAACATATAAACTCCATAACCGCGCCAAATGGAGTGCCCGAACCCTAAAAGTATCATTCAGCTGCATACAAAGAGTGGATTAATAAATATCATTAGTGCCTATGCACCAACGTTGGCTGCATCAGACGAAGAGAAAGACAACTTCTACCAACAACTTCAAATGATCATTGACTCACTTCCAAAAGAAACTATTATACTTACTCGGTGATTTCAATGCACGCACAGGATCTGATCAGCAATATTGGCCAACATGTCTAGGTCACCACGGCATTGGAAAAATCAACGAAAATGGCCAGAGACTCCTAGAATTCTGTTCAGATAATCATCTATGCGTAACTAATACCTACTTTAATGTAAAACAGAAACATAAAGTAACATGGCGTCATACTAAAAGTGGTCACTGGCACCAATTAGACCTAGTTCTTACATGTAGGCAGTCTTTAAACAACATCAGAATAACACGAACATATCACAGTGCAGACTGCAATACAGACCACGCTCTTGTCATCAGTAAGATGAAAGCTAGAAGTAGTCGCATTTATAAATAAAGAGATCCTTTGGCGACCAAGATCAACATCACAGTGACTAAAATCTCATCAAATAAAGACATTTTAGATCTAAGTTTGAGGAACTCGTAGAAGAAGCATAAAATTCATCAAGAGTGGATGACAACTGTTCATGAGCATGAAAAGTGTTCCTTGTTGCAGTTTCCTCATATTCCAAGTCCGGCTTGTTGAAGGAGCTACTGAGTTAAGTGCTCTGTGTACACCGTGAGCTGTGTGTTTCATCCGTTTTGATCATGTTTCGATACTCCAATTATTTACGATGAATGATGATATCGTATGACAGGGAACAGTTGGCTGTGTTCGCTTTCTGCGCGGTTTCGCCTTATGTCTTTTGGCGTGTGCAAAGACTGCTAGGATGGGGACTACAGTTACCTTTCTCTGTTTGGGAGATGAGATATTAATTCGGATGATTACGCTGGCACGGGCGGTTGAGCAATTATGGATTTAAATTCGTTTGCAGTGATACCGGGGTCTTCCATAACCAAATAACCAACCAAATGGATGACAACTGGTACTCTTTGAAAACACACATCTATAATTGCGCTCTATCTACCTACGGCCAAAAAAAGTTATCAAAAAACGACTTGGTCGAAGAAAATGCAATAAAACTAGACCCACTAATAATTAATAAGAAAAAGGCACCATTGAACTTTAAAAAACACACCAAGCAAATCACCAAGGACCAGCCTAAACATGCACAAGCAGGGGCTACTTAAAAACCATGCACGACAATATGAAAAAGGCTCTCGGACCAAAGATAACCAAATTAGGCCCCCTAAAATCCAAGTTTGTAGAACCTATTACTGACAAGGGACAACAAATGGAAAGATGGTGGAACACTACTGCAACCTATACCATGATGACAGACAGGCAAGCACAGTTCTAGCACAGTCAATACCTAAATATCCTACAATATCTGAGTTGGACGCTGAGCCTACTATGAACGAACTTGCTGACGCCATAAATGCCCTTTTAAGAGAAAAAGCTGCAGTAAATGACAACATTCCCACAGAGATACTAAAGGAAAACTTAAACGTACTACTTCCACATCTATATAAACTGTTAATCAAATGCTGGAGACAAGGAGAAATACCTCATGACATGAGAAATGCTAAGATCATAACACTATACAAAAACAAAGGAGACAGGGGCGATTGCAATAATTACAGAGACAGCTCTCTCCTTAGCACAGCCGACAAGGCATTTGTGAGAGTAATACTAAAACGCCTGCATAGACTTGCAGAACGTATTCTTCCCGAGTCTCAACGCGGCTTCAGAGCCGGGAGATCAACTGTAGACATGATTTTCACACTTAGGCAACTACAAGAAAATTGTCGGGAACAAAATTGCCTATATTGTCTATATTGCCTTTATAGAAGTGAGAAAGAGAGTTCATCTGTGGTATATTAGAACCAATTATGACCAATGGAAGCGAATCATGGACAGTAGACAAACAAATGAAAAGACGATTAGAGGCCACTGAGATGGGATTTCTCAGAAGAATGTTGAAAGTTCCCTGGACAGATAAAAAGATCAATGAGGAAATTCTCAAAGAGGCCAACACAAAAAGGGAACTCCTAAAAACATCAGAAAGAAGCAATCAACATTTTTCGGGCAAATCATGAGAAGAAGAAAGTTTTAATACCTGGTTACAACTGGCAAAATAGAAGGAAAGAGATCGCCGACGAAAAAGAGAGGAAATACAGGATAGCTTGGTGTCATGGCATGGGAAACGGTCAATAACAGAATTGATACGATGCACTGTGATTAGAGGATTGTGGAAGGACATGATCGCCTACGCCAACCAATATGGTACATGATGATGATGATGCTACTGCCTTTGTGGATCTTACAAAGGTCTTCGACTCAGTAAATAGAGATGTGTTACAGGGTGTTAGAAAGCATAGGCTGCCCACCTAAACTACTTCAGCTGATTATGTCCTTTCATGAAGACATGAATGCTATAATCTACTTTGATGGGAGTTCAGCAGAGAGTTTTAAAGTCAACAACAGAGTGAAACAGGGATGTGTTCTTGCCTCGACCCTTTTTGGCATATTTTTGCTGCTCTTCTAAATTACACCTTCGAAAATAGCTCAGGAGATATTTACATTCACATGAGATCAGATGGCTCACTGTTCAACCTAGCACGACTAAGAGCAAAAACAAAAACAAATGCCCTACTTAAAGAATTTTTATTTGCAGACGATGCAGCCCTAGTCGCTCATAGTGAAGTCACCCTACAATCGCTGATCAACAACATGGACAAAGCATGCGACCTTTTTTCACTGTCACTTTATGTTCAGAAGACAGTAATACTAAGTCAGGGCGACATCAAACCTCTTTCAATTACTCTAAAAGATCTTTCACTAGAATCAGTTCAGAAATTTACATATCTTGGATCCACAATTACGCAAACCATCTCTCTTGATGAAGAAATAAACTGTCGAATTGGTAAGGCAGCTACGACCTTCTGCAACTCACAAAAAGGGCATGGAACAACACGAAACTAACACTGAAGACCAAACTCTTAATATATCAAACGTGTGCTTAGCACACTACTATATGGATCTGAAACCTGCACAATATATACAAATGACGAAAAGAGACTAAATGTCTTCCACATGCGATGTCTCCGCAGAATAATGCACATCAAATGGCAGGACAAAATAACCAACTTAACTGTCCTGCAACGTGCTAAGACCCTAACAATCATGTCGATGCTCAGAAGTCGAAGACTAAGATGGCTGGGGCACGTCCAGCGAATGGAAGAAAAACGCATCCCCAAGCAAATACTACATGGTGAACTAACACACGGAAAAATATACAAATCAGCATACCTGAACTACGATATAGAGATATCTGTAAATCATCTCTGAATGACTTCCCCATTTGTGAAAATGACTGGGAACATCTGGCTAGTGATCGCATATCATGGAGAGCATGTATAAGGAACGGTATAACATCTTTTGAGACTATGCTAAGGTGAGACTGTGCTAAGGCAAAACTTAGGAGAGAAAAGACTCATGAAAAAGGATGGAAAACCCCGTGGATCAGTGGGCCTGACTTATTCATTCTACGGCCGTGTGTGTTTGTAAAACATTGGTAGAATTAGCCACGAGAGAAGCTGTTCGACAAAAACAAAACCTAAAAAACAAAACCTAAAAAAAACTCAATAGCCTCCACTAGACCGTCTGACAAAACGAAAAAGGCTCTGTGTGTGTGTGTGTGTGTGTGTGTGTGTGTGTGTGTGTGTGTGTGCGCGCGCGCGCGCGCAAATTTATATTATCCGGTTGCGTGCCCATTGTCGATCGTTGCATTCACCACAACCTGTCTGAAAGAGTCTCTGTCTCTAGCCAGATCTCCCATTTCTTCTGTTGTCGTGTTCAAGGTCTCTTTGATGTCTTGAAACAACCTTCTTCACTTCTCTTGTCTCGTCTTCCAGGAAACATGCCTTTGATTTTTGTTCTTTCCAACGTGCTGTCTCTTCTGACACGGCCATAGTAGTTCCATTTTCTCTGTCAGCAGCTTATAAGATGCCAGCTCTTTTAAACATTTAAGACAGGAGTTGGCAACCTTTTATTTTCTCAAAGCCAGATCTGAAAATGATGAAGACTCCGAGGGCCAGATACCATCACCTAATGAAGTCATTATAGATTACCAATTTGTATTCACATGAGAATTATAATGTCAAAATCTTATTAGTGATTGAGAGTGGAAGACAGAAAAGAGAGTGGAATAAAAGGGAGATTGGTCAGACAGAATGGGGATGGGGGGGGGGATTTTAATTCAACAATAGATTATAAATAGAAAACTTCTCGGTTAGGGTTTGAGCATTTATGTGTTACTTTTTATTTATTTTTCTTTAACAGTAGGTTGTCCACCCTTGAATTAGGACATTTAGATTCTATACCATTTTAATACACACACACACACACAACTCGGGAGCCGCGATAGCTCAGTGGTTAGTGAACTGGACTACAAAGGACAAGGGGTAGGGTTCGATCCCAACCGACGGCTTCCGGGTTCACCCAGCCTTAAATGGGTACCGGATTTTTTTCTGGGAAAGTAAAGCAGCACGGGCGTAATACCGACCACATTACCCCAAAAATCATGTGCTGAAGGTCTGTAAAATATAGGGTTACTAACACCATATTTCCCTATACGCCACTTGGCGTGACGGGGGTACTTTACTTTCTTTTTTACACACACAACTCACACTACACATATACCTTACAGAATTGTTTCATTTAAATTAAATACACAAACACGAATACAGAATGGAACAAAGAACAGCAATACAAGAATTCTTTGACCAGCATCAGAACATGTAAGCAAAACCTTCTTTCTTAAAACTCTTTCGGAAAACTCACTTCTGACAGGCGCCATAACTCATCCGATCATTCTGGCACAGAAATTGCTTGGGGTTAAAGGTGAAAAACTGAATCGTTTGGCTCGATTATTATATAGCGCACAATTGTGGTGTTTGTGGCGTCTTTCATGAACGAAATGTATCACTTGCTGTTAATTTTATCTTTACACGAGCTGTAAACTTGGCGGTGATCAAATTGAACGCATGAGGCGAAGGCGAGAAGTGTTCAAATATGAGACGAGTGGGCAGCGGGGAGATTGGCATGGGGAAGAGAGCAGAGTTGTCAACTGCAAAGGGATTATCAGCAAGGTTGTGTGTGTGAAAAACAGAGCGCGTGGGGGAATGGGTTGAAGAAGGAATGGAAATGGACCGTGATTACGGTGGATCGTTTGAAGGTTTAAAAAAAAAAAGTGAAAACAAACGTAAAAGAATTGAAAAGATGAGAATAATTTAAAAAGAGAAGAGAAGAGGAAGAAAAGAAAACAAACTGTAATGGATCTGAAGGGAAATAATGAAATGGGAAAGAAAAGAAGAGAAATGAAACGGAAAAGGGAAGGAAAATCTGAGTTAGTAAAAGAAATTCTAATTGAAAGATGTATATTTTCGAATGTTAGACATTTTTTTGTGAAAGGAAGCAAAAATAATGGACTCAACAGCAAAAAGACAGACGTAATGGTAGTAACAAAGAAAAAGACATCACCGCAATACACAATAAGCACAAGTGGAACAATATTAAAACAGGTAAATTAATTTGAATATTTGGGAACTTTCAGACGGAAGATGTACAAAAGAGGTGAGATGCAGAATGGCTCAGGCAAAAGCAGCTTTAAAAAAAAATGAGGAAGATACTGTGCAATCCATTTTTTTTTGGCAATAGAAACAAGAAAAAGAGTTCTTAAATGTTATGTAGAGCCAGTCTTAAGATATGGATGTAAATCATGTACAATAGGACAAAAAACAAGAAAATCACTCGAATATGTAGAAATGTAGTTTTAAAGAAAAATTTTGAGAATACCATGGACAGCTAAGAAGAGTAATGAAAACGTTCAGAAACAGGGTAAAACAAAAAGAGAGATAATATCTAATAATTGGAAGAAACAATCATGATTTTTTTGACCATGTAATGAGAAGGAAATAGCTGGAATATATTGTAACAACTGGGAAAATTGAGGGACGACGAGATAGAAGGAAGCAAAGAGAAAACATACCAGACAGCTTAAGAGAATGGCTTCACAGAAGGTCAACAACAGAAATGATAAATAACTGTCGAGATCGAAAGTTGTGGAGAGACATGATCACCTACGTCAGCAGGCCCGGTGCTTGATGATGATGTTATTTTTTAAACAATTTTTTGATGAAATCAAATCAAATTGTAAGAAAAATCAATTTTTGTCGGTGACTTGTAAATGTGATAATTTGCGCCAGAGATTGTGAACAATCAAATGGAAAAGTTTCTCTCTCTCTCTCTCTCTCACACACACACACACACACACACATATATATTCATATACATACTGGCACACATATTTACATACATACATATATACATACATACATACACACACACGCGCGCGCACACGCACGCACACACACACGCACGCACGCACACACACACATACCCAATCAGTTATTTTTCTTATTGCTGGGTCTGTGTCTGTACAAACCTTACCGACATGTGCTTATTGACAAGTAAACCGACAGGTATGCCAGAAGTATATTTGCCTTTGAGGAATGGGTTGTCGGGCCTCAGGTTCTCTTGGGCACATCATTTGGATGATTATTTGGGGAGGATGGAGGGGAAAGAGGGTCATTTGCCTGATCCTGTTCGAAAGATCATCACTTCAACAGGAAGCCAGGGCCCCCACAAGCACCTTAGGTGAAAACTGTTAGCTACTCATAGCTCGCTGAATGTGTCATCATAGTAATAGTCATAGAAGTAGTCATTCAGTGGATACCATCAAACTGTAATATACACTGGAACGAACGCGCAGACAAATTAGCTAAAGAGGGAGGGAGATCACCACAAGAGAACCATCCGCTCAGTTATGATGAAGCCAAATCCATCTTCAAAGGTCATTACCATGAAAAATGGAAACGAGAACACCCAAAGCATAACGAGAGTGACGGATACCACCAACTATCATGAAGGGATCAAGTCATCATACTTCGCCTACGTACTGGCCACAATAGAATGAGAAATCACATGTTCACCAAATTCAAAATAGGTACAACCAGCCTATGTCACTGTACACTGGACAATATGACTACAAAACATGTTCTACGGGATTGCCCCCAGTACACAGACCTGAGAAGAGCAATGTGGTCCACACCCACCTCCCTGGAAGAGAAACTATATGGGGCAATCGAATCACTTAAACAGACAGCTGACTTCATGAGAGGGTCTGGAATCCTACTCTGAGTCTTGATCGCAGAGAGAGAGAGAGAGAGAGAGAGAGAGAGAGAGAGAGAGAGAGAGAGCGTCAGATCGGCAGAGCTGACTTAGATTCTACTTCAAATCCAACCTGTACCCCTGGAAACAAACTAGCCAATATGGCCACGCCAATAGTTCACTAAGAAGGGAGACAACCCATACTCATAAATAATATATCTAAAACAGAAGTATTGGACTGAAAGACACAGTCACCTCCACTTTGTCGTAAACTAACGACACAACGGTACAACGACTATCTAGCGTCCTCTTTGAGGGTTGATGACGAAGGTGAATAATCATCGAGAAACTCAGAAGAATTAAACAAGAAAAACTGGCCAAAGCTATAAACCAATATTTATTTCAGCAAGAAACACTTGATGATGTCTTTTGTAAACTATATGTAGCGGATCTTTTTTTGTTGAAATTCAATCAACGTAGTAAAAAAAATAATGCAGACATTATTAATTTAATTTGTAATAAACAAGAATGAATATATATATATATATATATATATATATATATATATATATATATATATATATTCTTTAATGCTGGGACGTAATCAGTGACAATACAAATTATATACATTAGCGATTCTCAAACTGTTTCCGCCAACGTCCGAAAGGTCACGATGTCTTATACGAAGGCTTGAAGAAATATTCTAATCTTTTATTAAAATTTGAAGAGAAAATGAATCAATGGAAGCTACAAAGGAAAGAAAGTGTAGGATGAAAACTAAATTTTTCGAAATTTTATAGTAAAACAACTTTATAATCTGTTGGGGCCTCGGTGGCCTAGTTGGGAACACCACCACACAGGGTGGTGTTCCCGACGTTCGGGCAATCCGTGTTCGATTCCCGCTGAAAGCAGTGTGAGTTGTACTCTTGGTTGGGGAAAAAAAAGAACCCCCGCGGTCGACCAAGCAAATGGCAGAAATGGGTACCAGGTTAGTACTCTGGGAAGGTGAGGAATGTCAACTGGCATCGTGTGTTTCGATGCTTAAAGCGACACTATCCAGAAGTCTCCGAACACTTCTGGATAGGCGACCGAGCACATATGGGTGAAACCTCGCGTGCTAAGACGCCGATTCAAGTCTCACACTTGACCTTGACCTGTAATCTGTCGGCTCCATTAGAAAAATCTAAAACAAACAAACACAAGTAAAATGTAAAAAAATCAGGCATTAATCGAACTGTTTAGAAGCAAAATATTGACTCATCGAGCAAGTGGTTCTTAGCGGCTGAGAGAAAATGCACATTTCTTGCATACATTCAGAAGTCGTGGGAAGTCAGTTCAGTGGACATTTTCGAACGGATTTAGTGGTCTTCTTTAAAATGTGTTGCTTAAATCATTGTGTTATTGTCTGATAAAGTGATTTCAGTTGAATTTTGTGGCGGTGAATTTAGTTTCAATATATTTTAGTTGAGCCTTAGAACAGATTACTAACTGTATTTGAGGCGCACAAGAATTGGCGATGTTTATGAGGGTGCATCCTATCCAAAGCAAAATGAACCTTCTTACAGTCATCAACAAAGTGCCACCTTTATAGTGCGGAATATCTGTAGATTGGCAATACGTGTACAGGTCTCGAAAACAAGCACTTACCACAGTATATTTTGTACTACACTATAGTGTCCTACATTACCAGAGTGTGAAGTCCGTTGGCTATCACGAGGTAAACTTCCGTATTGTTTTAATTAAGAGACGAGATAAGATTATTCCTCATGGAGAAGCGGTTTCTCCTCGCCAGTTGTCTTATTTTTCCTGGTAAGTCGAACTGGCATATTTGTCAGACATTTTCACGCATTTTAAAATGCTCAACTTAAATCCTCAAAGAGACACGTTGCAGTTATTTCAAATTGAAGACAAGATCGAAGCAATGATTTTAAAAATTGGAATTGTGACATTATCGACTAATAAACAGAAACTAAGAAACGTTTCCAAACCTCACAAATTTTGGATCATCTTCTCTCTGGGAGCTTTTGGATCTTGCCTCAGTTAAGTCTCGATTTAATTTTATATATATTTTAGCTTACTAATTTTCACATATCTATTTGTATCCTCTTATATGTAGCACATCTCTCTTTCGTTTCAACATTTCATCCCTTAACCCTCAGTTTACTTTCCCTTGATTTACTTGAACAGCTCATCCTAGATATAGCAGAGTTTTTTCTTTATTTCGTTGTTCGTTTGTGTTCTCGTTTTCTGAAGAAGATCGCATGTAGGCCGAAACGTCAGTTTTCTGTTTTGCTCCTCTTTTGAAAAGCTGTCACCATACCTTGTACGTTACACCTTGTAGGAGTGGACGTTACACCTTGTAGGAGTGGACGCCATACCTTGTACGTTACACCTTGTAGGAGTGGACGCCATACCTTGTACGTTACACCTTGTAGGAGTGTACGTCATACCTTGTACGTTACACCTTGTAGGAGTGGACGTTACACCTTGTAGGAGTGGACGCCATACCTTGTACGTTACACCTTGTAGGAGTGGACGCCATACCTTGTACGTTACACCTTGTAGGAGTGGACGTTACACCTTGTAGGAGTGAACGTTACACCCTGTAGGAGTGGACGTTACACCCTGTAGGAGTGGACGTTACACCCTGTAGGAGTGGACGTTACACCCTGTAGGAGTGGACGTTACACCCTGTAGGAGTGGACGTTACACCCTGTAGGAGTGGACGTCACACCCTGTAGGAGTGGACGTTACACCCTGTAGGAGTGGACGTTACACCCTGTAGGAGTGGACGTTACACCCTGTAGGAGTGGACGTTACACCCTACTAGCTCTAACAAGTTTTCCTGAATCCACCGACTTCTGCCTCTTCTTTCCTTCCCCGTCTACCTTTCAGCGTCGAGGGGAGATATAATTTGCGCTTCCGTTCGCCTCTGCTGTTGTTATGTTTCCTAGTGTTTCTAATATTCTGTCAATCCATCTTTTTCGTGGTCGGCCTGTGGGCACCGTTTGCAACGTTTATTGACGGCTTGTTGTGTTGTGTTTTGATATTTCTATCTTATCACGTGGCCATATTCTATCTCTTGTTTCTTTATATACATATTTATGGCGGGCGTTATTCCTAACTTTTTTCTCAATTCTTCATTTCTGATCTTATATCTTAGGCTGTATCCTGTCATTCGTCTAACACATTTCATCTCGGTAAAGATTATTTTCCCTGTGTTTTTGAATCAACAATCCAGCACTGGCATTGGTAACACAATGTTGAATGAAGATTATATTGTAGAGTGCCCATTTTACCTCTAGAATTATTTTCTTGTTGGACAAAAGTTGTGATAGCTGTCCGATGATTTGACAAGCTTTGTTGTATCTTGAGTCTATTTCAGCTGTTTAACGACGAATCCACCGACGAATAGTTGCATATAGAAAATATATCTCCTAATGCGGGGTTTGTGGGAGATTGGCAGCACATTCTCTATGCATATTTTCCTGTTCCCGTGACAAGCAAAGAGCGGATTACAGATTCATTATCAGTTTGTATGTATAAACATTAGTGGGAAATGATGCAGAATGGCTCAGGCAAAAAAGCAGCTTTCCAAAAAATGAGGAATATACTATGCAATCCATTCTTGACAATTGAAACAAGAAAAGAAGTTCTTAAATGTTATGTAGACCCAGTCTTAATATGTGTATGTGAATCATGGACAATAGGACAACAGAGAAGAAAATCACTGGAGCATGTAGAAACGTGGTTTTACAGAAGAATATCGAGAATACCATGGACAGTTAAGAAGAGTAATGAAAACGTTCTGAAAGAGGCCAAAACAAAAGAGGGTTATTTTCCATTATTAGGAAGAAACAATCATCATCTTTCGGCGATTGACAATGTGTGATGAGAAGGGAACAGCTGGAATATATTGTGCCAACTGTGAAAATTGAGGTACGAAGAGATAGAGGAAAGCAAAGAGAAAAGATACCAGACAGCTTAAGAGAATGGAGTTGGCAGAAGGTCAACAACAGAAATGAGAAATAACTGTCGGGATTAAAAGTTGCGGAGAGACATGATCACCTACACCAGCAAGCATGATACTTGATGATGATATCTAAACAAGAGGGATTAACTGCAACAGAGGAAGACAAGCTCATAAAAATATCCACGGATGATGCTCTGAAATTACAGTTCAAGGAAAAGTCCCTTCCAAATTCCGGAGCTCACTCAAAAGTATATTTTCTGGAACTAACGAAGGAGCTATGAAAGTGTTAATGCCTTTTTTCTTTATAGCAACATATAATTATATGGCCTTTTGCGTCTTGGCAGTAGGTTCGTAAAAGAAGAATCCATGTTAGGTCAGAAGTTTGGTAAAACAGTTAGTGTCTTAAGCTCGATCATTGCTGAACAGCTTCTCTCTTTCCTGAATCTACCAATATTGGTTGGACAGATCCGGCCACAGAACGAACAAGATGTATTCGTCGTACCTCGTCTCATTTCTTCTGCGCCTTTTGTCTTGATTTCAGCACTTCCTAGAAAGATATTGTGTCATTTTTTATCTTTGTTCTCCAGGTGCTAAGATCTGCAGCCAGATTTTTCCACTTTCTTTGACTGACAGAGAATTCACTCAAGGAAGTTGTTACTCAAGGAAGTCGTTACTCAAGGAAGTCGTTACTCAAGGAAGTCGTTACTCAAGTAGGTCGTTACTCAAGGAAGTCGTTACTCAAGTAGGTCGTTACTCAAGGAAGTCGTTACTCAAGGAAGTCGTTACTCAAGGAAGTCGTTACTCAAGTAGGTCGTTACTCAAGGAAGTCGTTACTCAAGTAGGTCGTTACTCAAGGAAGTCGTTACTCAAGGAAGTCGTTACTCAAGGAAGTCGTTACTCAAATAGGTCGTTACTCAAGGAAGTCGTTACTCAAGGAAGTCGTTACTCAAGAAAGTCGTTACTCAAGGAAGTCGTTACTCAAGGAAGTCGTTACTCAAGTAGGTCGTTACTCAAGGAAGTCGTTACTCAAGTAGGTCGTTACTCAAGGAAGTCGTTACTCAAGTAGGTCGTTACTCAAGGAAGTCGTTACTCAAGTAGGTCGTTACTCAAGGAAGTCGTTACTCAAGTAGGTCGTTACTCAAGGAAGTCGTTACTCAAGGAAGTCGTTACTCAAGTAGGTCGTTACTCAAGGAAGTCGTTACTCAAGGAAGTCGTTACTCAAGGAAGTCGTTACTCAAGTAGGTCGTTACTCAAGGAAGTCGTTACTCAAGGAAGTCGTTACTCAAGAAAGTCGTTACTCAAGGAAGTCGTTACTCAAGGAAGTCGTTACTCAAGGAAGTTGTTTACTTAAGGAAGTCGTTACTCAATGAAGTCGTTACTCAAGGAAGTCGTTACTCAAGGAAGTCGTTACTCAAGGAAGTTGTTACTCAAGGAAGTCGTTACTCAAGGAAGTCGTTACTCAAGAAAGTCGTTACTCAAGAAAGTCGTTACTCAAGGAAGTCGCTACTCAAGGAAGTTGTTTACTCAAGGAAGTCGTTACTCAAGGAAGTCGTTACTCAAGGAAGTCGTTACTCAAGGAAGTCGTTACTCAAGGAAGTCGTTACTCAAGGAAGCCGCTCAAGGAAGTCGTTACTCAAGAAAGTCGTTACTCAAGGAAGCCGTCATTCAAGGAAGTCGTCACTCAAGGAAGCCGTTACTCAAGGAAGCCGTCACTCAAGGAAGTCGTCACTCAAGGAAGCTGTTACTCAAGGAAGTCGTTACTCAAGGAAGTCGTTACTCAAGGAAGTCGTCACTCAAGGAAACCGTTACTCAAGGAAGCTGTCACTCAAGGAAGCCGTCACTCAAGGAAGACGTCACTCAAGGAAGTCCTCACTCAAGGAAACCGTCACTCAAGGAAGTCCTCACTCAAGGAAGCCGTCACTCAAGGAAGTCCTCACTGAAAGAAGCCGTCACTCAAGGATGTCCTCACCCAAGGAAGACGTCACTCAAGGAAGTCCTCACTCAAGGAAGACGTCACTTAAGGAAGTCCTCACTCAAAGAAGCCGTCACTCAAGGAAGACGTCACTCAAGGAAGTCCTCACTCAAGGAAGCCGTTACAACATTCATGTGTGAAATATCACTCTCTATTCTCGCTTGTCTTTTAAAATAATATAGAAACCTATAAAAATATATATAAAATATATAAAAATATATTAAAAGCATACACAATAATTAATTTCTCATTTCACTCCAATCTCTCTCTCTCTCTCTCTCTCTCTCTCTCTCTCTCTCTCTCTCTCTCTCTCTCTCTCTGCGATCAAGACTCAAATCAGAGTAGGATTCCAGACTATCTCGTGAAGTCAACTGTCTGTTTAAGTTATTCGATTGCCCCATATAGTTTCTCTTCCAGGTAGGTGGACGTGCACCGCATTGCACTTCTCAGGTCTGTGTACTGGGGGAAATCCTGTAGAACATGTTTTGTAGTCATATTGTCCAGTGTACAGTGGCATAGGCTGGTTGTACCTATTTTGAATTTGGTGAACATGTGATTTCTCATTCTATTGTGGCCAGTGCGTAGGCGAAGTATGATGACTTGATCCCTCCTTGATAGTTGGTGGTATCCGTCACTCTCGTTATGCTTTGGGTGTTCTCGTTTCCATTTTTCATGGAACTGACCCTTGAGGATGGATTTGGATTCATCATAACTGAGCGGATGGTTCTCTTGTGGTAATCTCCCTCCCTTTTTAGCTAATTTGTCTGTGCGTTCGTTTCCGCGTATATTACAGTGTGATGGTATCCACTGAATGACTACTCTCTGGAAGTTATTGCATAGTTGGTCCAGGGTAGTTCTCAAGTCATCTAGTTCATTGTTCTTGGGGCTTTTTAGAGCTTATAGAACTGACAGTGCATCAGTCAGAATCACCAATTTATTGTGCATGTTATTTTTGTGTTGAGTAGCCAGTGTTGCAGCATCTCTGATGGCCTCAGTTTCTGCTTTAAAGTTGTTTGAGAATTTTCCAGAATTTTCCAGCTATTGATGATCTCGTCCTGATTATTCAGCGTCAAGAACACACCTCCCCCTCCATTTCTGGTGGCATTTGCAGCAGAACCATCTGTGTATATGTGGGACCAAGAGTCCTGTGGGTAGGTATCGTGTATGGGTTTTTCTACTACGTGTTTTCTTTCTGTGTCTGATTGGGTGCCTTTTTTCATGATTCCTGTTATGTTTTCCTTAAGTTCTGGTATTTTATGTTTTCCATGAGGAGACATATCAGATGGGTCCAAGGATTTCGATATTGTTTGGGAAAGTACTGGGTCTCCAGTAATTAGTTCATTGGCAATTGCAGCGAAGCTGCTCCTCTTTAGTCGTACAGTTCCGAAACAAGTTATTCTTTGGTGCATGGGGTGGCTAAGGAGCCTTCTATATTTCTCCACTTGTTGCAATACTTTAGTGACCCGTTTGTCATCTAAGGGTTGTAAACCTGTTGCTGTTTCTAGAGTCTTGATAGGTGTAGATTTCATAGCACCAGTGATGATACGGGCAGCTTGGTTCTGTGTTCTGTTAATTTTGCTGAGGTGTGATTTGGAAGCCATAGCCCAGGCTGTGACTCCATACTCTAGAACTGGTCTGACTCTTCCTACGTATAGTCTTTTTTCAAAATATTGCTGTCTGCCCCCCCCCCCCCCCCCCCCCCCGTCCGTTCCTGCCAATTTCATCATAATATTTGTTTGTTTTCTGGCTTTTTTCCTTGTTCTATCTATCTGATTTTCCCAAGTCATTCTGCGATTCATGGTGACGCCAAGATGTGTTGGGTTTTGGTCAATAGGGAGTGTATGGTCTTTTATCTTCAAGTTTGCAGAGAGTGTGTTTCTTGATAAGCTGACAATTGTATATGTAGTTTTTTTTTTTCGTTAATTGGTAAGAACCAGGTGTTCGTCTATTTTTCAAGTTCACCTAGGGCATCTTGCATCCTGGATCCACACACCGACATATTTTCCTCGCGAGCCCATAACGCCAGATCATCTGCGTATTTTGCTGAGTGTATTCTGGGTGGAATGTCCATTACGATGTCATTTATGAAAATTAAAAAGAGTGTTGGGGACACGACTCCGCCTTGTGGGACACCTTGTTCGATAGAGACCTTCTTACTTAGTTGACCTTGAACTTGTACTCTGGCCGTTCTATCCTGAAGGTATTGAGAGACCCAATTGAATAAACGACCCTGGATGCCAAGTCTAAAAAGCTTGTTCTTTAAACCCTCTCGCCAAACCCTAGGAAAAGCCTTCTCCATGTCGACCCACACTGTCAGTGTGTGTTTCTTTTCTTGTAGAGCATCCTCTATTTCCTGTGCAATGTAGGTGACCAGGTCTTCAGTTGATCTGTGCTGACGGAAGCCACTTTGTTGTGGTACGATTTGTTGTTTTGTCTCCAAATGCCACATAAGTCTTCTGTTAACCAGCCTTTCCATGAGTTTACTCAAGCAGCTCAGTAGGCTAATTGGTCTATAGCTACTTGGGTCTAGTGGGTCTTTTCCATGCTTGAGGATGATCACCATAATAGCTTCTTTCCAGATTGCCGGCACATGACCTCTCTTCCAGCTAGCATTTATTATCCTTAGATGCTGGCTCTTGGCTTTCTGTCCCAGATTTAGGAGCATTTCGTTGGAGATTTCATCTTTACCAGGGGAACTTTTGAGCTTCAATCCTTTGAGGGCAACATCTAATTCAGTTGGGGTAAAGATGGTCGTCTGATGCTCTTCTGGTGCTAAAGGCATGTGTTTTGCACCTTGGTTTTCCCGTCTTGCAGCTTTCAGTTTGTCTATTGGAATGTTTATTCTACTAACGTTTTTGTTAAGTCTCTATCAGTAGATTTGCTGCCCTTTTGCCTGTGAGGATGATCTAATTGTGTGCTAATGATATTGGAGGTCGGCAGTTGTTTTCGTCGCTCAGAGCTTTAGCAAGTTTCCATAGTTTATGACCATTTTTGTCTAGATTAAGGCTCTCTGTTTTGTCTATCCAGCTCTGTCTTGCTGATATCATGACCTCACGACTGTATTTGGCCGAGGCTGCTTTGTAGGCAATGTTGCTCTCTGTGCTGTGTGATGTTTCAGCTAGTTCTCTTGCAGAATCCAGTTCCTCTTCTAGTCTTTGTATTTCCTTGCTCCAGTATGGTTTGTAGTTTCTTCTGGCTCCTCTATGAATGGATTCTTTAGCAGCTCTCAGGATTCCATTTGTTAACCGCTCTATCATATTATTGACCTTCTTTTCGTGGGTGTTGATAGGCGCAGTATATGCATCAGTGAGCCTGGCAAACTTTGTCCAATCTGCTCTCTTATAGTTCCAGCGGGGAAGAGGTATTTGCAACTCCTGTTTGTGAGCAAGAGCCACTGAAAGTTTGACTTGTCTATGGTCACTATCTCCAAGTTGGTTCAGCACTTTTCTGGTTATTTTGATGGATATGTCTCCAGTTGCAAATGCTAGTTCACGAGTGGAAGTTGTTTTCCATCTTCTTGAGTAGAAGGTTGGGGGGTCCTCCCTAGAGTTTATGAGGAATAGGTTGTTGTCTATTTCCTATTCTTCCACTTCTTCACCTCGAACATTGGACTCCTTATATCCCCATCTTTCAGAGTGGCTGTTAAAATCTCCTACTACCAGACACTTTGATCGTGTTATTTCCATTGACTTCAGCTTCAGTAATTTGTCATTTGGACAGTATATGTTAAATATCCTTATACTAGCGGAGTTAATGTATAGGTCTATACCAATGATCTCTGCCTCTCCGTTTGTGACTACATCTATCAGTTTTGCTGGGATGGAATGTTTAATAAGTCTAAGAATTCTACCCTTGTGACCTTTCCTGTCTTGTTTAAGTGTTTGATAGCCCCTGATCATAAATCTGTGCTGAGAATTAAGATGAGTTTCCTGGATGCAGGAAACGTCTATCTCCTCCTCTGCTAGTCTGATTTTTAGAGCTTGTTTTTTTGTGGTATATACCCTCCGCATTCCAGTGTATTATGTTCAGCTGTTTCTTGAAGCCTTTCCGGTCAGCGGTAGTTTCTATCATAATTGGAGTCTGTTAGATCAGTCTGATTGATTACTTGTTAAAACGTTGCACTGTGTTCTGCGCCAGTGGCCCAGTGCATCCGATTTCAGCCAGAATTTTATTCAGGTTTGCTTTCATTAGCCTTTGATTGTCCCCAATCTTCCTGCAAGGCAGTAGATTGTCTTTTCTGTAGGGGGATTCTGCCCTTAGATGGTCGGCCCTCCCAGGTTTACGAGCACCATCTGCCCAAGAGTGATGTAGTAATGTAATTAGTTGGTGATTAGACCATCACCATCACACATCAAACAACAGACTATAAGACCCTCCTAACTATCACGAACTTCCGGGAGTCTCACCGATGCTGACAAGTCATGTTATGACAAGTATTTTAAACTAAAAGTTCTACCAGATATATACGAATATATGATGAAACATGTAATTTACTATTTGGATAGTTTGTCAAAGAAGGCGTTGATCTCCTCCTGCGTTAGTGGACGCATGGTTGTTTACTAATTTGGTTCATTTAAGACAGCGTCCACAAGAGTCAGAGTGAAATGAATCTCCATTGTCGCCAACCTTCGATGAAGGGAGAAAGCACGACAAGATTGTGTTCTGAGCTTATAGTCCAGGCATTGTGCTAGTAAAAGCTCAACTATAACGGCCGCCGTTGAGAATGAACGAAATTCTGCAAATTCAGATCTTGGCCGTTGGGCTTTGTTCAAACGTAAACAAGCGTCCATCTTGGTGTGTTCCCCATCTCCAAACCCTTCATTGGAAACGTTCAATAAATATTTGATGCATTTTAGGTTTTAAATCCTAGTTTAATTTTGGGGGTCCCCGGGTACAGAAGATATTAAAATAGGGTCAATGTTAAAGAAAAGCGTAAGCTGATAAAGCTGTAAGCTGACGATATAAATAATGTTTCTTTAAGTTGGAATTTATAATCAGCAACCGTATTTGTTTTTTTTTCTTCTTAAGGCAGAGCTAAAGCTGATTTAATTGACGTTTTGAAAAAGTCAACAAAATTTATGTTTAGCTGGAATATAAATCAACTTACGAGATGAGTTCTGAGGGAGTTGTTACAGGCTGTAGAAAATAACTTGTGAGTTATTTAGAGAAACAGTTGTAATAGTGATGCATGGATAAAATGGTGTTGGTGCCTTATTTTGTAATGATCACATGATGGTGGTGTTGTAAAATTAGCACGGGATCGTCTTACTTTCAAAGAGAATCTATCTGGTACCCAATTTCAGCAGCTGGATGAGCCTCGAAACTGTGTCGGTTACAACATTTGAGCGGTAGAACCCGTGTACAGATGAATCAATTAGTTTAGTTTAGTTTAGTTTAGTTTAGTTTAGTTTAGTTTAGTTTAGTTTAGTTTAGTTTAGTTTAGTTTAGTTTAGTTTAGTTTAGTTTAGTTTAGTTTAGTTTAGTTTAGTTTAATCGACTGGTCTTACTCATCGCACATTGGACAAGTCCCTAAATGAGCATATTTCTTCTGAAGTCAATCGCTCTACGTGTAGCGACTAACGGCAAAGGTGTTCTCTTGGCATCTCCCACCTTGACATGACATTCATGTAGTCTGAAGGTGATAGAGGGTACTAATTACTTCGCTACCGTAATTCTTACTGTACTAGGCTGTAGTAATTGAAGGTGATAGGACCAGTGATTGTCCTCGCTGTTATTACCTTTCTTAACTCACTTCAACAATTGACTTTCTCAATTCATTTAATCATCTCGCTTCATGATTTCATTTCTTTAACTCATTTCATCATCTCGCTTGATCATTTCACTTCTTTAACTCATTTCATTATCTCATTTCATCATTTCACTTCTTTAACTCATTTCGTTAACTCACTTCATCATTTCACTTCTTTAGCTCATTTCATCATCTCGCTTCATCATTTCACTTCTTTAACTCATTTCGTCAACTCACTTCAACATTTCACTTCTTTAACTCATTTCATCATCTCATTTCGTCAACTCACTTCATTATTTCACTTCTTTAACTCATTTCATCATCATCTCATTTCATCAACTCACTTCATCATTTCACTTCTTTAACTCATTTCATCATCTCATTTCGTCAACCCACTTCATCATTTCACTTCTTTAACTCATTTCATCATCTCATTTCATCAACTCACTTCATCATTTCACTTCTTTAACTCATTTCATCATCTCATTTCATCAACTCACTTCAACATTTCACTTCATTAAATCATTTCATCATCTCATTTCGTCAACCCACTTCATCATTTCACTTCTTTAACTCATTTCATCATCTCATTTCATCAACTCACTTCAACATTTCACTTCTTTAACTCATTTCATCATCTCATTTCGTCAACCAACTTCATCATTTCACTTCTTTAACTCATTTCATCATCTCATTTCATCAACTCACTTCATCATTTCACTTCTTTAACTCATTTTATCATCTCATTTCATGAACTCACTTCATCATTTCGCTTCTTTAATTCATTTCATCATCTCATTTCATCAACTCACTTCATCATTTCACTTCTCTAACTCATTTCATCATCTTATTTTATCAACTCACTTCATCATTTCAATTCTTTAACTCATTTCATCAACTCACTTCATCATTTCACTTCTTTAACTCATTTCATCATCTCATTTCATCAACTCACTTCATCATCTCACTTCCTTAACTCATATCATGAGTTCACTTTTTTCAACTCATTTTATCATCTCAAGTCCTCAACTCACTTCTTCAAATTATTTCATCATCTCACGTTCCGAGCTCACTTTCTCAACTCATTTCATCATCTCACGTCCTCAACTCATTTCATCAACTCACGTCCTCAACTCATTTCATCATCTGACGTCCTCAACTCATTTCATCATCTTATGTCCTCAACTCACTTCCTCAACTCATTTCATCATCTCACGTCCTTAATTCATTTCATCATCTCACGTCCTCAACTCATTTCATCATCTCAAGTTCTCAACTCACTTCTTCAAATTATTTCATCATCTCACGTCCCCAGCTCACTTCCTCAACTCATTTCATCATCTCACGTCCTCAACTCATTTCAACATCTCACGTCCTCAAATCATTTCATCATCTCACGTCCTCAACTCATTTCATCATCTCACGTCCTCAACTCATTTCATCATCTCACGTCCTCAACTCATTTCATCATCTCACGTCCTCAACTCATTTCATCATCTCATTTCATCAACTCACTTCATCATTTCACTTCTCTAACTCATTTCATCATCTCATTTCATCAACTCACTTCATTATTTCAATTCTTTAACTCATTTCATCATCTCACTTCGTCATTTCACTTCTTTAACTCATTTCATCATCTCATTTCATCAACTCACTTCATCATTTCACTTCTCTAACTCATTTCATCATCTCATTTCATCAACTCACTTCATCATTTCAATTCTTTAACTCATTTCATCATCTCACTTCGTCATTTCACTTCTTTAACTCATTTCATCATCTCATTTCATCAACTCACTTCATCATCTCACTTCCTTAACTCATATCATGAATTCACTTTTTTTCAACTCATTTTATCATCTCAAGTCCTCAACTCACTTCTTCAAATTATTTCATCATCTCACGTCCCCAGCTCACTTTCTCAACTCATTTCATCAACTCACGTCCTCAACTCATTTCATCATCTCACGTCCTCAACTCATTTCATCATCTCAAGTCCTCAACTCACTTCCTCAACTCATTTCATCATCTCACGTCCTCGACTCATTGCATCATCTCACGTCCTCAACTCATTTCATCATCTCAAGTTCTCAACTCACTTCTTCAAATTATTTCATCATCTCACGTCCCCAGCTCACTTCCTCAACTCATTTCATCATCTCACGTCCTCAACTCATTTCAACATCTCACGTCCTCAACTCATTTCATCATCTCACGTCCTCAACTCATTTCATCATCTCACGTCCTCAACTCATTTCATCATCTCACGTCCTCAACTCATTTCATCATCTCACGTCCTCAACTCATTTCATAATCTCACGTCCTCAACTCATTTCATCATCTCATTTCATCAACTCACTTCATCATTTCACTTCTCTAACTCATTTCATCATCTCATTTCATCAACTCACTTCATCATTTCAATTCTTTAACTCATTTCATCATCTCACTTCGTCATTTCACTTCTTTAACTCATTTCATCATCTCATTTCATCAACTCACTTCATCATTTCACTTCTCTAACTCATTTCATCATCTCATTTCATCAACTCACTTCATCATTTCAATTCTTTAACTCATTTCATCATCTCACTTCGTCATTTCACTTCTTTAACTCATTTCATCATCTCATTTCATCAACTCACTTCATCATCTCACTTCCTTAACTCATATCATGAATTCACTTTTTTTCAACTCATTTTATCATCTCAAGTCCTCAACTCACTTCTTCAAATTATTTCATCATCTCACGTCCCCAGCTCACTTTCTCAACTCATTTCATCAACTCACGTCCTCAACTCATTTCATCATCTCACGTCCTCAACTCATTTCATCATCTCAAGTCCTCAACTCACTTCCTCAACTCATTTCATCATCTCACGTCCTCGACTCATTGCATCATCTCACGTCCTTAACTCATTTCATCATCTCACGGCCTCAACTCATTTCATCATCTCAAGTCCTCAACTCATTTCATCATCTCAAGTCCTCAACTCACTTCTTCAAATTATTTCATCATCTCACGTCCTCAACTCACTTCTTCAACTAATTTCATCATCTCACTTCCTTTACTCACTTCATGAACCTACTTCCTTAACTCACATCATTAGCTCACTTCCTCCGCTCACAGTTCACCAACTCACTACCTCAACTCACGTCATCAACTCACTTCCTCAACTCATTTCATCATCTCACTTCCTTTACTCACTTCATGAACCTACTCCCTTAACTCACATCATCAACTCACTTCCTCAACTCACGTCATCATCTCACTGATCCAGGTACCAGTTTGGTGTCAATAATCAGCATCAGTAACGTTCATCTTCAACATCACTTTCCTTACCAGTTGGCGTGGATGATCATGTCCTTCCTCAAATATCTGCCCACGGTGCATTGTATCGTTTCTGTTGTTCACTGTTTTAGAGGGCGGAAACGACGCTGAGTTTAATCCACACACCAAAATTGTTACAACGTGGACCACGAAGGGCGAAACAAGGAAAAGCAAACTAAACAACAAATTCTCCCTACTGCTGTGACGCTGTCCGAACTGAGTGTTAACGGTAGTCGCCGGACTATCCTCCTCATCGCGTATCGACGAGAACAGTCCATAAGCGCTCCCCTCCCCCCAGCAAAACCAGCTGTATGAAATCATAAACTAATTCACAAGTCTACCAACGTTCTCGTCATGGCTCTCCTGAGTCTAGACAAGATTCCTCTTGATAAAATGAAGACCCGGGAGTCAGAACTAAATACTAAAAAGCTGTTGCCTTTTCCATGCCATGACACCAAGCTATCTAGTATCTTCTCTCTTGTTATCCGCGATCTCTCTTTCCCCGTATTTTGTCTGCTGTAACCAAGTACTCCGACTTTCCTCTTGTCATGATGTGCCAGAAAATTATAGATTTTTTCCGTCTTGTTTCACCTCAGTAATGATGCAGAAGAAATTTGAATAATGAAGGAAGAGACGTTAACCACAATCGTGATACAATTACATATCAGCCGACCCTGCAGGAGAAGGATACAAATAGCCCTACCTAGACCGTGTCTTGTGTTTCGGCCAGCCCATCTCCAGAAATTGCTTATCCATCGTTACACGTGTCATTACTGACACACGATCTGATTTCAGCTAATTGAGCTCTGTCAAGTCCTGTATTCAGCTGATCCCCCGAGCGATATATAACAATAGTATATTCTGCCAATCTGAACTGAAGCCCTAATATTCTCAGACGTCTGTCCTATTATTTTCTGATTTTAAAAATATGTGCCTGTTGCGATGACAAGTAAATTGCGCTAAATTGTTTGCTATTATTTTTGATATATCGTTATTAATCCTATGAATTTGTTTGTCATAATTTTGAGTACTTAATTATTCAGTTTATATGATTCTGAATACTCATTTTTGAATCTCTCAGTAAAGTGGGATTATTAGATTGTAATATTATAGTTGAAGACGATGTTTCTTTTGTTTAACATTTGGTTGTTATGGTAGTAGATATGTCTGTTAATGTGTTGCTCCCGTTGCTAGGTTTCCCCCACCGAGAATCCAGGGTTTCACTGATCGGAGTTTAGTGTTAGATGAAGTGTGATCGTCTATGATTTCACAACTTGATGACTTTAGTGAAAACTTCTATGAAGACAGAGCTTTACACTGGAACAACTCATTGAAGATAAGTCAACTCTTGACTGTGTTGACGTAACTTGTTATCATGTCTGGCCATCGTCTTTTTGTCATCTAAACATCTCTCTCCATCGGGTACCCCTACGATGCCTGGTTCACGCTTTACAGATTTGTATTATCTAATCGGTCTAAATTCTTATCCTATCATATCATATCCTACCCATCCTATCCTGTCCTATCATATCATTGAGTTATTGAGTTATTGAGTTATTTGCGGGTCATCATCATTGCTTTCCGAATATGTCCATAGGTGCTCAGATCCCCTCCTCAGCAATTCCCTCAGTGTCCAGCGACTGACGACTCCAGTTCTATGTTGGTTGATAAGTCTTCTTACACGGCCACTAAGTTTCTCATTTCTGGCTGTGCCCAACTTAACTCCCATTTCCATCATCCGAAGAAGTGACGTGGATCTGTGTTTGTCGAAGTCCTGTGCTCTTCCCACATCTCGGAGGGCATTGATGATGTCCGCCCGATCCATTGGTTTCCCGTCCTCAACGACAGCGCAGCTAGCCAACCTGTCCGCCCTTTCATTTCCCGTACTCCCACATGTCCAGGGACATAGAGAAAGGTGACCTTACGTATTTTGGATTTCTGCAACGACTCTACCCATTACATGCGTACAGAGCCCGCATACACTTCTTTTATCATGCTCATCGAATCACTCAGTATACATGCGTGGGTGTAGTCTTGTGACTCTAACCATTTGAATGCCTTGGTCACTGCCATCACCTCCATTACTCGTGGTCACGACGTATGCACCACTGTCTTCGTAGACTATTCTGCCTGCCGAGCGTGCTGTAAATGCCCATGCACGTCTTTGGTGTCGTCTTACAGATCCGTCTGTATAGATGACTGCATCTTTCTCATCGGTGTTATCGAAGATGAGACCGTTGACCTCAGCATTAACCACGACCGGGTTCTGTTCTCTACTTTTCCTGTCGATTGTGACAATACACGAGACAGTCCCCTTGAATGACGTAGGCACCGGTATCCACTCCTCGCCAACGCTGATATTGGTAAGCCCACAGACCTGTTTGATGACATCTTCTGCTCGGCCCACCTATGATTTGCCTCTTTTTAGCCTGTCACCTTTCTCTATGTTGAGCACGTGGTGCAATGGATGCTCTGTATCTGTACTAATCTTCAGGTATGCTCGTGCTCTCCAGATCTTGATTCTGTCATCCATGGTTGGAAAGGATAATACGCATGGCTTCATTTTCTATTTTCTCCAGCCTATCAATTTGAGTCGTACTGACAGTAAGAATTGCCAGGGCATATTCGATAGGTGCGAGGACTAATCCCTGGAACAGAAGAGTAAGTAGCCTCTGCTCGATGTTGGCAGCTGCCATGACCTTCAAGGCGGCTAATCCTTTGCGGGATTTTGTTATCACATGGTCGACATGGTCCCGAAAACATAGGCTGCGATCAAACTTAACTCCGAGGTATGTCATCAACTTGTCCCTGGTCACCTCATCAGCTCCCATTCGTACTACCGGTGTGGTCGTATGAACGATATGATTGTTAAGGGAGAACCATGAAACTGATGCTTTATTAGGATTAACCACGGCACCTGATACACCACACCAGGAAGAAATGCGATCGAGTTCGTCTTGCATTGTGGAGGCGATTCCCCGTCTGTCCCTTCCCTGTCGATATACCAGAATATCATCAGCAAAAGTCATAGTTCTTCCCCTCCCATCCAGCTGTTGTTCCGTGATCGTTATTGTGTACACGTTAAATAGAACTGGTGACAATGGTGAGCCTTGTGGCAGCCCTGGGCAAATGGATGTTGGCTCGGAAGACCAACTTCCACATCTGAGTATCACATTCCTCTGAAACAGTGCCGCGGCGATCCATCTAATGAGGAAGGGGTGCACCGCCAGTTTGAGGAGCATATGCATGAGATATTCAAATGGTACCCTGTTGTATGCATCCTCCAGATCTATAGCAGCAGCCCATCCTATCCTATCCTATTATATCATATTCTATCCCATCCTATCCCATCCTATCCTATCCTATTATATCATATCATATCATATCCCATACTATCCTATCATTTGAACCAGTTTTATTCCAGTCAGGAATATCCCATATCCGCTCCACCTCTTGCCACGTTATTTCTAAACAATGAATCGTCTTGTCAAAAGGACTAAATTAATTTTTCTCTAGTAAATTTTTAGCTTCTATATCCAACACATGTCACCTTTACATCTCCCCACTATTGTAAATCTCTCCGTTTTATTCAATTCCTTCGTTCTCTCATCTAAACCTATTACATTTAGACATTACGTGTTCGAGTTTTTCAACAAAAATGTCTTCCTGTTCTACTGGATTTATAAATTTCGAATACGCATTTCTTTGTTTGCTCAATTAATTTTGTTGTATAGTTCTTGAATACGCATTTATTTTGATAATTTACTCAATGAGTTGGGTGCTATAATTATTTAATATGTGTGTTTTTTTTATATATACTCAATGATTTGTGTATTATAATTCTTTAACATGGTTTTTTTGTTTACTAAAGGAAATGTGTTCTCTAATTCTTGATTACGTTTTTTATCTGCTCGAGGATATATTGTGAGTTATAATTCCTGACTACGTTTTTTATCTGCTCGAGGATATATTGTGAGTTATAATTCCTGACTACGTTTTTTATCTGCTCGAGGATATATTGTGAGTTATAATTCCTGACCCCGTTTTTTATCTGCTCAAGGAATTGTGTGCTATAATTCTTGATTACGTTTTTTATCTGCTCGAGGATATATTGTGAGTTATAATTCCTGACTACGTTTTTTATCTGCTCAAGGAATTGTGTGCTATAATTCTTGATTACGCTTTTTATCTGCTCAAGGAATTGTGTGCTATAATTCTTGATTACGTTTTTTATATGTTCGAGGATATATTGTGTGCTATAATTCTTGATTACGCTTTTTATCTGCTCAAGGAATTGTGTGCTATAATTCTTGATTACGTTTTTATATGTTCGAGGATATATTGTGTCCTATAATTGTTTATTACGTTTTTTATCTGCTCAAGGAATTGCGTGCTATAATTCTTGATTACGTTTTTTATCTGCTCAAGGAATTGCGTGCTATAATTCTTGATTACGTTTTTTATCTGCTCAATGAATTGTGTGCTATAATTTTTGATTACATATTTATACATCATTAAAAGAAGCTAAGTGTTCACGTACACGTTTTAATTCATTGTCTTGTAGAACACCTGTTATCTATAATTTATCTGACATGCTTTCATTCATTGTCTGTTGGAATTGCCCACTATATTTTGTTTAAACAACCATTTCTTCGTTTTCGCGTAGAACCGTGTGCTGAGATTTATCAAATATTCGTTATAATTAACGTATGAAAATCCCCTAATTTAATTAAGAAACTGGTGATGTATTTCTGCCATTACTGAAGGAGCTGAGTGCTACGTTAATCAATGACATATTTGAATATACTCAAGCTGGAATTTACTAAAATTATGTTGTGCTTTGTTAGTTAAGCTTAAAATGTATTTATTATACAACCGTATGTGCTTGATAAAATTATAGATTTAATATGTATCACCATTACATCATTTTTGGCCATGTAATGAGAAGAGAACAACTGGAATATATTGTAACAACTGGAACAATTGAGGGACGAAGAGATAGAGGGAAGCAAAGAGAAAAAAATAACAGACAGCTTAAGAGATTGGCTTGGCAGAAGGTCAACAACAGAAATGATAAATAGCTGCCGAGATCGAAAGTTGTGGAGAGACATGATCACTACGCCACTAGCCCCTGTACTTGATGATGATGATGATGTATCAAGAATTATCATATTTTTGTAAGAATTAAATTGAGCTGGTAACAGAAATCAAACATTTGTAATGAATTAAAGTGACCAAATATAATAAATTCTGGACTACAAAGAACAAGGGGTATGGTTAGATCCCAACCGACGGCTTCCGGGTTCACCCAGCCTTAAATGGGTACCGGATTTTTTTTCTGGGAAAGTAAAGCGACACGGGCGTAATACCGATCACTTACCCCAAAAATCATGTGCTAAAGGTCTGTAAAATTTATGATCACTAACACCATATTCCCTATACGCCACTTGGCGTGACGTGGGCTCTTTACTTTTCTTTACTTATATATAATAAATGACCAATTTTTAGGTCCAGATAAACTGAATCAGAATAAATCAAATCACGTGATCTAGTTTCAAGAAAAGTCAGAGGTGAACTTACTGATTGGGTTCAGTTCCGTGACGCTGGGTGTGTTTTACCTTTCACCTTTTCGTTCCTTTCAGGTTTTCAAGGAAATGAGTGTTTGCTCCAATCAGCCTCACTTCAGCATGATGTCTTTACTAACGACATTATTATTGTAATTATCAAGAACTTGGAATTACTTTAAAGTGGCATTTTATTAGAATATATCTCATGTATAATACCTAGGCAGTTTAGTGACAAACTACAATTCTCAAACAGCAGAGATCGACTCAAGATGTATCAAAACTTGTCAAATCATTAGACAACTATCACCACAATTTTCCAACAAGGAAATAACACTAGAGACAAAACGAGCACTGTACTATACAATCTTTATCCCAACGTTGTGCTACCAAAGCCAGTTCTGGACTCTAGATGCAAGAACAATAAGAAAAATAACCTCTACTGAGATTAAATGTGTTAGACGAATGACAGGAAACAGTCTGAGAGATAAGATCAGAAATAAAGAACTGAGAAAAAAGCTAGGAATAGCCCCCGCCATAGAATATATGAAGAAACAACAGACAAAATGTTTTGGCCACGTGACACGGCAGAGTGATCAAAACACAGCACAACGGGCCCTCAATAAACGTTGCGAGAATATCAGACCCAAGGGTCGACCACGAAAAAGATGGATCGATGGAATATTAGAAACACTAGGAAACATAACAGCAGCAGAAGCGAACAGAAGAGCAAAAGACTGCAAATTATATCTCCCTTCGACGCTGAAAGGCAAATGAGGAAAGAAAGAAGAAGATTTCTCGTGTATTATTTATTATACACGTGATGTTGTCTTGTAGGATTTGAGTAGATTGACATTTGTTCATGTTTATTGTGCATTAGAAGCATCGCTCAACACAACTGCTAAAAACCATCAGAAAGAAACAATCAATATTTTTCGGGCACATCATGAAAGGAGAAAAAGTTGGGATACTTTCTTCTTGATTTTTTATTCTTGATCCTTCCGGCGCTGTTAGACGTCACATAGGGCTTGTAGTGTTGTCGCCACTAATCTCTATTCTGGGTGTTGTTTAATCTTATCTAATGAGTCTATGCCTGACAAATTTACTTCTCTTTTATGTTTTCTTTATAGTGTCTCATTAGGTCTTCTTTTTCTGTATCCTGATGTTTCTCATAGAAGAACCTGTTTTGGAATTCTCTTTTGTTGTCTCTTCTCTTGTTGTCTTTTCTCGTGTTGTCTCTTCTCTTGTTCTCTTCTCGTGTTGTCTCTTCTCTTGTTGTCTCTTCTCTTGTTGTCTCTTCTCTTGTTGTCTCTTCTCTTGTTGTCTTTTCTCTTGTTGTCTCTTCTCTTGTTGTCTCTTCTCTTGTTGTCTCTTCTCTTGTTGTCTCTTCTCTTGTTGTCTTTTCTCTTGTTGTCTCTTCTCTTGTTGTCTCTTCTCGTGTTGTCTCTTCTCGTGTTGTCTCTTCTCTTGTTGTCTCTTCTCTTGTTGTCTTTTCTCTTGTTGTCTCTTCTCTTGTTGTCTCTTCTCTTGTTGTCTCTTCTCTTGTTGTCTCTTCTCTTGTTGTCTCTTCTCTTGTTGTCTCTTCTCTTGTTGTCTCTTCTCTTGTTGTCTCTTCTCTTGTTGTCTCTTCTCTTGTTGTCTTTTCTCTTGTTGTCTCTTCTCTTGTTGTCTCTTCTCTTGTTGTCTCTTCTCTTGTTGTCTCTTCTCTTGTTGTCTCTTCTCTTGTTGTCTCTTCTCTTGTTGTCTCTTCTCTTGTTGTCTCTTCTCTTGTTCTCTTCTCGTGTTGTCTCTTCTCTTGTTGTCTCTTCTCTTGTTGTCTTTTCTCTTGTTGTCTCTTCTCTTGTTGTCTCTTCTCGTGTTGTCTCTTCTCTTGTTGTCTCTTCTCTTGTTGTCTCTTCTCTTGTTGTCTCTTCTCTTGTTGTCTCTTCTCTTGTTGTCTCTTCTTGTGTTGTCTCTTCTCTTGTTGTCTCTTCTCGTGTTGTCTCTTCTCTTGTTGTCTCTTCTCTTGTTGTCTCTTCTCTTGTTGTCTCTTCTCTGTTCTCTTCTCTTGGTGTCTCTTCTCTTGTTGTCTCTTCTCTTGTTGTCTCTTCTCAGCATAAGTCCGATGTATGTCTGTCTTATTTCCTTAACTGTAGATGAGACATTTCTTTAGTTGCGTGGCCATTTCTCTTATTTCAATATTAGTCTTGAATTTTTTCCATTGCACACAGAGTAATTTTCTTAGGAATTTGTCTTCAAAAGCGTTTAGGTTTTTCTCAATCTCTTTCGATGTTTTCCAGTTTTCGTACGCATATGTAAGTGTTGATTATACGTTTGAGTTGAATATTCTAAGTTTGGGTTTCTTGCTTAGTCTTTTTTATTTCCATATTTTTGGTACTTGGTTACAACTGGCAAAATACATAGAAAGAGAAAACGATGATGACAAAGTGAGAAGGTATAAGATAGCTTGGAGATATGGCATGGAAAACAGCCAACAATAATTTGAAGCGATGTACTGTGAATATAAACATATGAAAATGCTTGATCGCCAATCGGTTTGGCACATGACGATGATGATGGCGTCTGAGCAGTGATCTTCGGTGGCCGTGACATTCGCCTGAATAATGGTGGGGAGATGCTCGCCCAATTTGACCCTTATTTGGCCCTGTTGATTTCTGGAGACAGACTGGTCTGGACAATACTTGACAGAAACACATTGAATATGCAACGAACTCACTGGTATCTTGTTAAGACCTTTGGAGGCTGGCTCGACAAGTCCAGCTCTTCATGCATGTATTCAACTTTGCATACAGTATCAACATCAATGTCAATATTCTCCATTCAAACACCATGCAATCCATTCATTCAATCATTCATTCATTCAATGGGTGTCTTCTCATCATCGAAGGTTTGCTACTATAGAGAGACATCTTGCTCTGTCTCTTGTCTTGATGGTACACGTTGTCGTAGGTTCGTCAGTCCATCTTCCATTTTGATTTGATTTTGGACTTTTGCCTGTATAACTTTTGGCAAGATTATTGTTATATAGCTCATCAAACGTTGCTTCCCCAATGTGCAGTTCATTGTCACTTGTAATAGTATTCTAGAAACTGCTCCTCAGTTTTGAATTTAACTACTACCGACGTTAGGACAAGCGTGTTCGATTTCCGCTGGAAGCAGTTTGAACTGTACTTGTTGTAAAAAAAAATACTCGCGGTCGACCCAGCCGTTTAATTAGGTACCAGGGTAGTACTGTGGGAAGGTGAGAAATGCCGCCTCACATCGTGAGTTTCAATGCTTGAAGCGACACTGTCCAGAAGTATCCGAACACTTCTGGATAGGCGGCCGAGCACATATGGGTGAAACCTCGCGTGCTAAGACGCTGATTCAAGTCTCGTACTTTACCTTGACCTTTACCTCAAAAGTTCAGGACTCTCTTAGGCGGACAAAAATCTCTTCATTATTAACTCTCTGTCTAATACTGTCCATACATTAGCGTTGTCTACATTCTAGGCGGTGACATCGTCTCACCGGTTCTTTCTTCCTCATCTCTCAATACGTCCATTCTTGCCTATGTCTGTCGAGCCTCCGATGGTCTGAAATAAAACAAAAAGTCTTGACTTCCATCCGTTGTCACCTGACAACCTGGCCATGATTTTCACGAGACATCCTTGAACTGTGGGCAGACAACTATTCTCTATGTCCTTCAAGTTAATAAGTTACTTCCCCCTTTAGTGTAGTATCGTAGCTTCTATTTTTTCCCTTACTAAGCTCATATCAGGGACAGGGTATCTTTCAGGGAAAGAGGTATGTTTACAACACTCTGGGAAAAAAATCACAAATAATTAACAACAATAAAAAAACAAAGAACAATAGATGGTCCGAAACAGTACCTTTTCGTGTTATTGATTATTTGTTATTTTTCTCCGAGTGTTGTAAGATTACCTCTTCCCCTGCAATGATTCGTTGGTCTATCGCCTAGGAAGTTACCCTCCATAAAAGTATTCATTTATTATTATTTATCTCTATTATCTGGGACACTTTACTATCTTTCTTGCTTGGGATAATCATTTTAGTAGATCTCCACTTGTCGTTCCTGTATCTATCTTTTTAAAAACACTTTTTCTCCCCGAGTGCCTTTTTTTGTATTTCCCGGTCATCTCCCAGAGTTGGTTTTACAAATGAACCAATCCAAGTGATCGTCTAAGGGCGATGAGACACAGGGGAGGTGTACCTTTTTCTATAGACTAAGGAAAGATGGATCATTCATTCTTTGCTTCTAGTAAAATACAATCAATATCAAGTGATTGTCTAAGGGCGATGAGACACAGGGGAGGTGTACCTTTATCTATAGACTAAGGAAAGATGGATCATTCATTCTTTGCTTCTAGTAAAATACAATCAATATCAAGTGATTGTCTAAGGGCGATGAGACACAGGGGAGGTGTACCTTTATCTATAGACTAAGGAAAGATGGATCATTCATTCTTTGCTTCTAATAAAATACAATCAATATCAAGTGATTGTCTAAGGGCGATGAGACACAGGGGAGGTGTACCTTTATCTATAGACTAAGGAAAGATGGATCATTCATTCTTTGCTTCTAATAAAATACAATCAATGTATACAGTGAATCGTCTTAATCGCTTAACCTGTGGAGGGGGGAGGAGGAGGGATTGTTTGGATTCTATTACCGTTCGTCAACTTTCTCCATTTCTCTCTATTTCCTGTCATTCGACTCTGCAATGTCAAAAGTTTGTCCATTCTTTGATGTTATCTTACCATCTCTTTCTCCGCCCACCTCTCCTCCACCCTCCCCCCCCCCCCACACCCCAACATTTCCTTGCAGAATGATCTCTCAGACGATCTAGTTACGTTGCCAAACAATTTTATTTGGCGTCCCTTCACAAAAATCATGAGATCGTCGTCCCTTCACAAAAATTAAGAGATCGTCGTCCCTTCACAAAAATCAAGAGATCGTCGTCCCTTCACAAAAATCAAGAGATCGTCGTCCCTTCACAAAAATCAAGAGATCGTCGTCCCTTCACAAAAATCAAGAGATCGTCGTCCCTTTACAAAAATCAAGAGATCGTCGTCCCTTCACAAAAATCAAGAGATCGTCGTCCCTTCACAAAAATCAAGAGATCGTCGTCCCTTCACAAAAATCAAGAGATCGTCATGTACGCCGATGTTCTTGCTGTACCTTTTGCTGTGTCATTCGTTATATGATCTATCTAAGTAATGCCCAAAAGCTTAACAATAACAATCCATCTCCTATCGTTATCATATGATTGTAAATAAATATATATTGTTATATAAACACACACAAATATATAACTTGGCGACTGCACTGGATAAGCGAACTTTATTTTCCGGTCCTACAACTCCCCATCCCCCTCCCCACAAACTCCAGTAATGAGATAATGTTGTAAAGATTTTTTTTTTACATACATATAAAGTATAGTAAGGGAGCCGCGATAGCTCAGTGGTTAGTGAACTGGACTACAAAGACAAGAGGCCGAGTTTGATCCTGACCGACGGCCTCCTGGTTCACCCAGCCTTAAGTGGGTACCGGGTTTTTTTTTCTGGGAAAGTAAAGCGGCACGGGCGCAATACCGACCACACTAACTCCAAAATTCATGTGCTGGAGGTCAGTAAAAATTATAGTCACTAACACCATATTCCCTATACGCCACTTCACGTGACGGGGCTCTTTACTTATTTTTTTTTTTAAACATACATATAAAGTATAGTAAAGAAAGTAAAGGTTCCCTTTAAAGCGTGCTAGACGTTTGTGGAATATGTTGTTAGCAACCATATTTGACTTTGTCCACGGCAATAGGGCTGGGTGATATGGTCGGTACCACACCAAGCCGTCTTTACCTCCCAGAAAAAAAAAATCTCTGGCACCATTTCTTAGAGACTGTGTGAACCTTGAAGCTTTATCGATTCGAATAAAAATCCGCTACTTTTGGGAATCTAACGCGGACCCTCCAAATCAGGAGGCGAGAACATCAACCACCCAGTCACCAAGGCTTCACAAAATATAAGTGTCCCTATATTTTCTTTTTCAGTAACCACGAAAAGACGTTGGACATATGATGGACACGTGATGAGAAGAGATAATAACCGAAAAACAAAGTAAGCTCTAAAGTGGGAAACAATTGTAGGAGGAAAAGAAGCCGACCCAGAAAAACACTGAGAACATTGATCAAGGAGGCAAAGGCAGCAGGAATCGGCTCCCTCAATTAGATCGAGATGTTTGCACAGAACAGAGACGAATGGCGAGATTTTATAAAAAGATCATTGCAAGGATTGAAACTGCTAGAAAGAAAATTTTGAAACAGGGAACGTGTATCTGAGTCTATGCCCTATGGGCCGGCCACGGCTCGAAATGTTGATAGATTGATAGATATTTTCTTTGTCTGGGAGCGACTTCATTGTTTTTGCTAAAGATGTCAAATACTTTTTCCCCATGTACTGCCCACCATTATTTTTTTTACAATTTAGGTTCCAGAAAAACAAAAGTTCATCTTCTTTGGAGAAGCTTTAAGCTGGTTGTTTTCTTTCCCTTTTTTCTGTTTTCTTTTTATTTAAAAAAAAAACCGTTCTAACCGGCGCCATCGTCATCTCTCGCTCCTGGAGTTTATTTCGTTCTTATCGTGAATTCCTTATTTGTGATCTCACATTATCTGCCTTCTCTATTCTAGATGCGCACGCATTTATGAAATGTCGCATTTTATTTTCCTCTTTGTCATTCTCCGTGTCGTATAAAAGTATTGATTTGACATTTGATTCCTAGAATTGCATAACATTTCTTTTTTTTTCCTTTTAACTTCCATTTTATCTTAAATGAACAGAATTTATTCTTGCTTCATTATTCTTTTTTTTTCTTTTTCTTTCCTTTGTTTTTTTGTGTGTGCTAATTTTCATCCTAAATCTACATCGGTGCCAGAATAACTGCATCACCATCATCATGTTCCTTGTCTCATGCACTTCAAGCTCACGTCCTTCAACAACAAATTTTTTAACGTTTAAATACTTTATCTTGTTTCCGCTTTCCTTCATCAGGTTTCAGTTGTTCAGATCGCATTGCCCCTTCATTATTACTTTGCCTTCTGTGCAACTCTTCCTCTTTATTTTTTCTGTTGTACTTAGTTTTTTATCTGTGTCTAGATTTTTATGTATGTCCAGAAAAAAAAATTATTTGTTACATATTTCGTGTCTTCCCCCCCCCCCCACCCCTTTTTTTCCTCCAGCTTTATTACTAACGAAGTCATGAGAGATTGATTTTTTTGCGTAACTATCTTTGTTTTTTTTATATTTACCCACTGCCAGACATCCCAATACATGCAGATATTCTTCTACATTAGAGGTACTCTCATTTTTATCATGATATTTCTTTAACCCTTTTTTCTATTTTTTTTGGTCAGTTTTCCTCGGAGAGCGGCCATTTTTGGCCTACCCTTTCGATTTCTGTTTGCCAAAAATTCTTTAACAAACGCAGAAGGCACTCGGAACCTCCGTTTCTTATTTTTACCGTTATCCGAGAGGGCTAGACATCGGACTCTCTACACAGAGGCCGGGGGAGGGTCAAGAAACCAGTAAACCACTGGTTTAAAGAGAAAAACTCCCACCACGTGTGACGGGACTCAAACCCGGGACCATCCAATCCAGAGATCGATGTCTTATCTCTAAGATTACTCGGCACACCCCTCCCCTCTTTTCCAAGCATTTAAAAATTATGTTTCCTTTCATTACTTCTTCAGTCAATTTCTACTCTGAACTGTGATAAGCGGTGAGTTTTATTTTCCACATTTAGGGGGAGTGGGCATGTAATGAGAAGAGAACAGCTGGAATATATTGTAACAACTGGGAAAATTGAGGGACGAAGAGATAGAGGAAGCAAAGAGAAAAGATACCAGACAGCTTAAGAGAATGGCTTGGCAGAAGGTCAACAACAGAAATGCTAAATAAGTGTCGTGATCGAAAGTTGTGGAGAAACATGATCACCTACGCCAGCAGGCCTGGTACTTGATGATGATTATTTTTTTTTTTCGGAAACCATAATTCTAGCCCTAAAAGAGAATCTCGATCATCTTCGACCTTACCTGAGTCTGACCTAATTTAAACGTTGTTTGATATAGCGCTGTCAGGTTGTAGAACATTATGAATCATGTCGATGTTCAGATGTCGAAGATTAAGATGGCTGGGGCACATCCAGCGAATGGAAGAAAAACGCATCCCCAGGCAAATACTATATGGTGGACTAACACACGGAAAAAGACAAATCGGCAGACCTAAACTATGGTATCTAGAAATTTGTAAATCATCTCTGAATGACTTCTCCATCTATGAAATTGACTGAGAACATCTGGCAAGTGATCGCACATCATGGAGAGCGTGTATAAGGTATGGTATAACATCATTTTAAACTGTGCTAAGGCAAAACTTAAAAGAGAAAAGACTCATGAAAAAGGATGAAAAAAACTATGGATCAGTGGGCCTGACTTGTTCATTCTGTGGCCGTGTATGTTTGTCAAACATTGGTAGAATTAGCAACGAGAGAAGCTGTTCGACAAAAACAAAATCTTAAAGAAAAAAAATACGCAATAGCTTCCACTAGACCGTCTGACAAGACGAAAAGGGCCAGATAATTAGTTCGTCGCTGGACTATTCTCATCGTACATCCAGCAACTGTCGTTCATAAGCGCACAGATCTCTCTACCAAATCCAGCAGTGTGAAACAATCATCATCATCATCAAGTACTGTGCCTGATGGCGTAGGTGATCATATCTCTCCACAACTTTCGATCACGACAGTTATTTATCATTTCTGTTGTTGACCTTCTGCCAAGCCATTCTCTTAAGCTGTGTGGTATCTTTTCTCTTTGCTTCCCTCTATCTCTTCGTACCTAATTTTCCCACTTGTTACAATATATTCCAGCTGTTTGCTTTTCATTACATGGCCAAAAAATTATGATTGTTTCTTCCTAAAATTGGATATTAGTTCTCTTTTTGCTTTGGCCTTTTTCAGAACGTTTTCATTACTCTTCTTATCTATCCATAGTCAACATTCTTCTGTTAAACCACATCTATGCTGCATTTAGTTATTTTCCTGTCTGTTGTCCTATTGTCCATTATTCATGAAACAATAATTGGTTTTTAATTAAATCCACCGCGGTTCTCCTTATAGCTCTCCTCAAATAAGACAAAATCCGTCTTGACTAAAGGTAGATCCAGGATTCAGATTCACGAACAGCATCGAAAACATCTCGCCATTCTTTTAGAGCGTACCGGGTTAGGCACATACGATAATTTTTATTGTTAAAAAACAGGTACTTATTATCAGTGATCTGTGGACTTCCCAGTTATCTGAGTTCGGAAACACCAAAATCATGTCATCCATCGCCTTGTAAATCATGTCTAGACCGCCTTATAAATCATGTACAGAACGCCTTGTAAATCATGTCTAGAACGCCTTGTAAATCATGTCTAGAAAGCCTTGTAAATCATGTCTAGAAAAGCAGATGGGCTACATTCTATTTTAGCAACAATATAATGTACAATAACTGTTGTTTAGTAGTAAGCGTTTCATGATTTACATTGCATTGCACAAGGTACTTGAAGATATACAGTTTCTATAATTCAAGCCAGAAAAATGAAAATGGTATTAAATAAATGTCTGACGTCAAAATCTTGACTTGGTAAAATATGTTTACTTGAGAGATGTTATCTTAACAACGCGTCAGAGGGCACACAAAGACAACATTGACACTACCACCCTCGCTAGTCTGCTCGGTTAAAGAAGAATTAGTTTGTCGCAGAATGGCACGCCTGACAAACGCTGCTGGACTGGAGACCTCAAATATTGACCCTATCACAGAACACGTGGCCATCTTTGGTTACTGTCAGGCAGACCGGAGACATGAGAGATAATCTGTGATTACTGTTGGTGATCACATGACAACCCCAGGACGTGAGGTTAATGATGATTTCTGTGACAAATGTTTCTCTTTTCCGTCTTCTTCGTCCTCTTCTCCCGCACTTTAACTTCATCTCCCCACTTTAACTTATTTTCCCCACTCTAACTTATTCTCCTCTACTTTAACTTTTTCTCCCCCACTTTAACTTATTCTCCTCCACTTTAACTTTTTCTCCCCATCTTTAATTTATTCTCCCCCACTTTAAATTATTCTCCCCATCTTTAACTTATTCTCCCCTACTTTAATTTATTCTCCCCCACTTTAACTTATTCTCCCTACTTTAACTTATTCTCCCCCACTTTAACTTATTCTCCCCTACTTTAACTTATTCTCCCCCACTTTAACTTATTCTCCCCCACTTTAACTTATTGTCCCCTACTTTAACTTCTTCTGCACCTATTTATCCATTCAATCAATTTTGTTTCATCGCTTTTCTTTTCCACCTAACTCCTTTTAGTTTTTTTTTTCATTTTCTTCTTCCTTCCTTTCTCCTCCTTCATTTGTTTCTTCCTCTTATTATCCTCCTTTTCTTAACTTCACCTTTCCTTTCTTCTCATTCCTTTTTTCGTCGCATTTTCTCTTTAATTTTCTTCCTAATTTTATATCTTCTGTGTATCATCTCCACCCCTCCCCCTATCTTCTCTTTATCTTCTTTTACTCCTCGTTTCCAGATCTCCCACGGAACGTTACTCCCACTAAAGCCCGTCTTAGAGAATCTCTGTCTCTTGCTAGATCTTCTAATTCTTCTCTTGTCAAGTTAAATGTCTCTTTGATGTCTTGAAACCACCTTCTTATTGGTCTGTCCCATAACGGCGGATATTCAGGGCAGGCAACGGAGGCCACGACTCCTCCAATATGTTATCACAATACATAACACAATCACATCCCAGTTTAGAACTGGAGTCGTCAGTCGCTGGACACTGAGGGAATTGCTGAGGAGGGGATCTGAGCACCTATGGACATGTTCGGAGTGCAATGATGATGACCCGCAAATAACTCAATCACATCCCAGCTCAACGAGTTAAACGTTTGTGTATAGACAACCACCTTATTCCCTAGCATATCCGCGATTTAGTTAAACAAAATCTAGCAGTTAGTAATAAGTCGGTTTTATTGCATTTTGAGGTCAAACTTACTACAACCGTACAACGGTATCCATCAACCTTACATACCAACCTTTATATCTTAAAAAAAAGGAGAACAAAAGTGTAAGAGATGTTAATTAATAACAGAACCATGCTTTTCTCACAACTTATAATGTGACAAACTTGGGTGTTATGGTGTAATTATAATTATGGCAATCTAGGGTTATAATTTAAGAAACTATTTTATATAGGCGCAAATTGCAGTAATGTTTATGTTACGAATTACCAGGTTATAGATCAACCTAAAAGTTACAGTCTTTCGTCCTGGCCTCCTCAAGTTTCAAACTCACCGTCCGCCGCTGCTGCCCATGTATTGTCTTTCTAGTGCCTTACGTTGTACAATATCTTTCTTACTCTCAATTGTGCATCAATGTTACAGTTACAAGTAAATCATTTCTATTTTTAACAATCCATACGCTTGCAAAGCGTTTTCATTTTTAGAAAAAAAATTCCTACAGTAAAATTAACAGCGACAACCTTATATGGTCAACAAACTGCAGTTAGTGTTTAAGATTGGAAAAAAAAAAGATACTATGGTGGCATATACAATCTTTCTATAGCCGCAAATGTAAGAAAGCAAATGATAACTTCCATCAATGATTTGATCATTAAAACTAGACGTAGATAGACGTCACTCATCATCATCATGTGTCATGCCGTTTGGCGTAGGCGATCGTGTCCTTCCACAATCTTCTATCCACAGTGCATCGTATCAATTCTGTTGTTGACTGTTTTCCATGCCATGACACCAAGCTATCTAGTATTTTCTCTTGTTGTCGTCCGCGATCTCTATTTTCCTGTATTTTGCTAGAAGTAACCAAGTATTCAAACTTTTCTTTTCTCATGATTTGCCCGAAAAATGTTGATTGTTTCTTTCTGATGTTTTTTTAGGAGTTCCCTTTTTTTGTTAGCCTCTTTGAGAATTTCCTCATTGATCTTTTTAGCTGTCCAGGGAACTTTCAACATTCTTCTGAGAAATCTCATCTATGTGGCCTCTAATCGTCTTTTTATTTGTGTGTCCACCGTACATGCCATCTCTAGGCAGAGAAATAAACCTAGGGTTACAAGAGATCTTATACTTCATATTTACACACTGCACTATTTTACATAAAAAAATAAAATACAATAAAATGAGATACAATTAAAACGCACAAAGTGCTTCAGCCAAACAAACAAGCCAATGTGATTACAGCTTTAAAGTGTACAACGACGACATAAAACAATACCGACGTTTCAGTCAAGAAGGCCTACGATGAATACAGACGCCAACGGAACAGTTTCCGCAACATGTCAGCCACGAAAGGGGAATAATCAGGGCTCACACAAACACGAGTTCTCACCTTGCGGCTGACACATTATGTCGGTCTTATTCCCATCATGGCAACAGCGCGGCGGATACATTCCCACAATCGATGGACTTGCGCTCAGAAGAAGAAACAGTTATTGTTTGTACCTACATTTATCATTTCTATCTACATTTATCATTTCTATCTACAGTTATTGTTTGTATCTAGGTTTATTGTTTTTATCTACAGTTATCGTTTGTATCTACATTTTTTGTAACTACAGTTATCGTTTGTATCTACATTTATTGTTTGTATCTAGATTTATTGTTTGTATCTACAGTTATCGCAATGGTAACTAACTACTAATTGGAAGAATTAAATGTTGCTACTTTAGGTAGAAGTAGTAGTAGTAGTAGTAGTAGTAGTAGCAGTAGTAATAGTAGTAGTAGTAGTAGTAATAGTAGTAGTAGTAGTAGTAGTAGTAGTAGTAGTACATACACGTTGGGCGGAACACTTCAAAGAAATTCTTAACCGTCCACTACCCAACAATTTAATAGATTTTGAAGCTGAAACACCAGCAGCAGAATTAGATATAAATTTAGATGACTTCACTTTGAGCGAAATTGAGACCTCCTTAAAGCGTATGGACAACAACAAGGCTGCTGGAGAGGATAAGTTAACAGCTGAGATCCTCAAGGCAATTGATAGCCCTAATTTAATACACCTCCAGAAAATGTTCAACATCATTTGAAAAATAGAGAAGGTGCCTCATAAGTGGAAAAAAGGAATCATTGTTAATATCCCCCAAAAAGGGCAATTTCAGAGAATGTAACAATTGGAGAAGCGTGACACTTTTGTCAGTTGCCTCAAAATTATTATGCAAAATCATCATGAATAGAATAAAGGATTTAATGGCTACAGTAATACATGAAGAACAGGCTAGGTTTAGAAAAGGGAGAAGCTGCCTTGACCACATTTTTACTCTACGACTTATATTGGAGAAACACATTGAGAAGCAAAAACCTTTTGTACTTAACTTCATTGACGTCAAAAAGGCATTCGACAGCATTCATAGAGACTCTTTGTGGAAAATTCTGAATCAATATGGCTTACCATCAAAAATCAGAAATATTATCAGTCAAGTATGCTGGATACACATGTGCAGTTCGAACAGAGGAAGGACTGAGCGAATGTTTTCCAATAGAAACTGGGGTTAAACAAGGATGTATTTTATCGCCCTTGTTATTTGAAATTGTTATGGTCTTCATAATGAAGAAATGCTGGACTGGTAAAAAAGACATCGAATGGATACAAGGAGACCATTTGGAGGACCTCGGCTTTGCTGACGACATAGTTCTCATCAGCAGTCAGATTCATGAAAAGACTAAAGTCATTAAAAGCTTAATTCCAACAGATGACAGAATATACAGTGAAAATAAACCAGTGGAAGAGATCGATCACTTTATCTATCTTGGAAGTCACATTGATCGAGAAGGGGAAACAAGTAAAGAAATTAGAATCAGAATAGCTAAAGCAGCAAAGTCTTTCAGAAGCCTTGAAAAGTTGTGGAAATCAAAACTCATCAGCACAAACACAAAACTTAAGACTATTCAAATAAAACGTACTATCTACCCTTACGTGTGCATTTGAGAGCTGGAAAACAACAAGAGCCATAGAAACAAAGTTGAACGCATTCGAAAATTAATGTCTAAGGAAAATACTAGGTATAGCGTGGAACGAATTCAAAATAAAGAAATTAGAGAAATCGCCAATCAACCACTAATATCTTCAGTAACCAAGAAAAGACGATGGTCATATGTTGGACATGTGATGAGGAGAGATAATAACCGAATAGCAAAGCAAGCCCGCATGTGAGAAACAAAAGGTAAGAGGAAAAGAGGCCGATCCAGAGAGACACTGAGAAGAACTTTGATCAGAAAGGCAAGAGCAGCAGGAATCTGCTCCCTCAATGAGATAGAGTTGCTTGCACAGAACAGAGACAAATGACGAGATTTTATAAAATATCTTTAGAAGGATTAAAAACTGCTAGAATAAAATTTAGATAAGGGAAAGAGTATCTGGGTCTATGCCCTATGGGCCGGCTACGGCTTGAAAGGTCAATAGATAGATAGAAAGATAGAAAGATAGATAGAAAGATAGAAAGATAGAAAGATAGATAGATGGATGGATGGATTGGATGGATGGATGGATAAGTAATAGTAGTAGTAGTAGCAGCAGAAGTAGTAGTAGTAGTAGTAGTAGTAGTAGAAGTAGTAGTAGAAGCAGTAGTAACAGTAGTAGCGTCCCTGGGAAATATTACTTTTTCTTTTCTTTGGCCGTGTGTTTTGTTTTTCTATGAATCTGTCTGCTTCTTGCTTGAGTTGGAGCTTTAGAGTGTTCCCAAAGATTGCGGTCTGAAGCTATCTCTTCCAAGGCTACCGGGTTTATTTTCAGCGTCTTCATGTCACGTTTGGGAGCCGCGATAGCTCAGTGGTTAGTGAACTGGACTACAAAGGACAAGAGGTAGGGTTCGATCCCAACCGACGGCTTCCGGTTCACCCAGCCTTTAATGGGTACCGACATTTTTTTTTCTGGGAAAGTAAAGCGGCACGGGTGTGATACCGACCACATTACCCCAACAATCATGTGCCGATGGTCCTGAAAATGTATGGTCACTAACACCATATTCCCTATACGCCACTTGGCGTGACGGGGGTACTTTACTTTTTTTTTTTACATGTCACGTTTACACACGTATATAAATCGAGGTTTTGGGCTTGCCCTACTTTAGATAGCCACAGATTATATATTTATTGTAAAATCTATGTATATAGATATAGTAATAACTATGACCATAAACGAAGAAAATTCTCAAGACCTACAAATAAATATCAAACTTGAAGGAATACATCTGGAGACAGTTCAGAGCTACAACTACCTTGGACATACTATAACCAGTGATGGAAAATGTAAAACTGAAATAAACAAAAGAATAGGTATGGCAAAAAGTAATTTTAATGTCATGAAAAATATACTAACAACAAAACAAATAACAACAGGACTAAGAATAGCAAAATGTTACATCTTCTCAATATTCATGTACAGTGTAGAAACATGGACATTAGACAATAAAACAGAACAAAAAATAAAAGCCTTTGAAATTTGGATTTATAGAAGAAAATGTAGAATTTGAATGGAAAGAAAAGAAAAAAAACGATGAAGTTTTAAAACAACTAAAAATGAAAAGAGAACTACTAAAGACAATTCATACGAAACAAATGACATTTTTGGAGCATGTTAAAAGACACAACAGCCTAATAAAAGTAATATTGGAAAGGGAAATACAAGGTAAAAGAGGCAGAGGCAGACCGTGACTAACATGGAAGAGTAACATCAAAAGACGGACAAGTCAACCAATGACAATCTGCACTAACAAAGCAAGATATTGCAGGGTCTCTATCTGATTTCTTTGTAACTTACTACTTGTTCTTTCATCGACACACACATATAACTCATCATCCTTTTGAACAAGTATAAACAGTCTTTATTAGTGACTTCATGTGTGTGGTTTTACAAAATGTCGTTGTTTGACATAGCCTATCGGCGATGATGAATTGTCAAATAACTTTTGTCCGTCAGTAACTTTGTTGACCGTATAGTGTTCTTTGTTAATATCTGCATGTCTCTATCTCACATCTGATAGTTCTGATAGTTCTGAGGAACTAGTATCTTGACTCGACTCATAGTTACACAGTTGGACTTCCTTCAACTATTATATATCTAAGTCCAATACGTATCACCAATCCTCTAAACGAATTATTTCAATTGTATAAGTCCAACTTAAGTTCTTGTCGTGTTCTTGTTTCAAGTTCAGTAAAGTCTCACTGAGTCTGGCCGACTGTAGCTGAATGTCTCTGAGTCTCTGGCCGACCGTCCGTTTCAGTCAAGCCCTGGCTTCTTAGTGTTACTCTAGCTACTGCCCCTCGCCAAAAGCATTCAGGCCATCTCTAGTTCCCAGGGTCTCAGCGTTAAGTCCCCGGTGACCACACCCCCGACCACTGATAAAGCCTAACCTACGTCTGTTGACCGTCACTACTTCTTAACTCCGCCTTTCTTGACCATGTCCATAGTCTTATTGCTTTAATCGACAACCTGTCAATCTTCTCAAACCTTTTCCCACAACTAAAAACCTACAACATAACTCCCCCTTGGCCCTTTGTTTACGCGGGGCAGTTTAATTGTCCGCTTTCATCTCAGGTCTTCTCTGGACTTCAAGGCGTCTGCCGATATAAGAGTTTCCGGTCTAGTCTTAGTGCTACTCTACTCCGTGTCCACACCTGCGCGACTGGAGCTTATCGACTGCTTCGTCGCGTTACATAACTTACAAGCTTCAGACTTGACATCTGTGCGCCTTTCACTGGTAATCTTCAAGTTGATTACGACTCAGCGACTGAGCTGGGTAGACTTATCGTCTCCTTGCTAATCCTCTGAAGATTGTCTTTTCTACGCCGCCTAAAACTATCCTACCTCACATCGTCATCGCATCATTCTTTTATTCTTCTGTCTATCGTCATATTCTTCTATTCTTCCATTATCGCCCATGACTGAGTCACACTATAACATATATCTCCCTCAACATTTCAGTTGAATTGATATATTCATAGATCAATTTAACTCAAAATAAAAACATAGTGTGACTGCTCTCTTTCTACTTCCTTAATGGGCTAACTAATTTCCTTTTTCTCATTGTACATCAATTATTACAACAATTAGAAATACAAATTCAACATCTATAAACTGGAATCTCAAAAGAAAAATCCATCATGTATACAATCATCTTACAACATCGCTCTGCCATGCCACTTTGTTTTGCTTTGAAGCCTCTGACTAACGTGACGTCACTCTGGACCTAGCCTGAATGTAGGCCAGCTAAATTGAGGTCATCGTCTGTTTTGTCTATGTCTAACCCACATTTCTTTCCGTCTATTAATTTAAACTGGTAGGTTCTGTAATTGGTGTTTACATATACAACATTCATAATTCTACAACAATATCATGACATTCAATAAACATCTTTGTGACACAATATGTGTCTCATGTATGCAAAACATTTTGTGGAAACATCAATTCTGAAATATTTAAGGCTCGATCGGCTTTCGCACTGTACTCTCTTAATTGCCTAATAAGACGTGTTTAGTCTTTCTTCGGCATCATATATGTGCCACTTCTGAAAAAGAACAAGACCCGTCTACTCTGTTCTCTTATTCTCCCTGAACACGTGCTCTTCTGGCACGGCTAATAAAGTTGTCTGCATAGCAATACGCTTTCTTACAGAATCTCTTAGCCCACAGGCTTAATTTACTGGTCAACTCATGTCGGGTCGGCAGTCTTCTTATGAGTTTTCTCTCACCACATATTCCTAAATTTTAGGCAATTCTCCCCGTCAACTATAATTACATTTTCATAAAATTGTCTTTATAAAAAATGTGCATCTCACAACATGTTTCTCCTCAAATCACACACACCACAGTCTTGGACAGACCGAACATTGAAGCATAGAGTAATCACAAACACATAACAATCCAAATTATGACTTAAATTTGGTACAGAATCTAGTCTGTCTAGACTTACATAAGAAAATATCCACAACACACCATACACACATCGGTACATCTCACAGTGCTGTTCCACACTTGGAATTCCTATATAACTCATAGAGTCTCCCCATCTCGGGTCACTGACTCTCTCTTCTTAGTTCCCTATGTTTTTCTCTCCATGAATACTCTATTTTCTGTAAATTCTGAGTTCTCTTAACTCTACTCAAACTTTTTAAACCGATGTAAACAAAACATGGCTACCATTTTGTTTGTTTACTTCTGGTGACTCACTAACATCTTCATACATATAGTTCTGTCTCCTCATTAAGGCAACAGTACATTTACAGACTCATACTCATCATTCAGTGCACATTGACATATTACATGTAGAATTTGTCTAAAAGTTAGTAGACTCATACACCTTATTAGTTACAACATCCAAACTATGAAATAGCAAGAAAACTCAATTGTGACATCTTGTCACCTTCTGGGGCTGATTCTATGACTAATTTATATCTCTTCTCATTCTCTTTACTGACGGGCTTACTTTACTTCCCTCAACCTGCATAATCTTAATCAAACCGATGTTAACATGGTTACCACTTAAAATGGTTACTTGTCCTCTGTTTGTATCTTGTATCTCTCCCATCACTAGTGGTTGCCAGGTCTCCTATTTCTGACCTATCATCTTCTCTGAATCTCTTGCCCCTGTCTATTCCTTTCTGGTGGTCAACAAACTCTTGCCGTCGTCCCAATCGTATGGCAAAAGGCAGGTCTACTTTGACTCTTTCATCGTCTTTTCTTCTTCTTTCAGCGATAATGGAATCGCGTTCTGGGGTTCCCAAAGGCCAACATTTCACTTGCTCAGCCTTTTCTATCTGCTTTTTTTTCAAACTCTTTATTTATGGCAGCAACCCTCCTTTCTCGTATTGTAGGCAATCTGTTAGTTTCAGGACGTTTCTTGCTACCTTTTACCCCATCTGCCATATCCTCTAATTCCTTGTCCATTTCACGCGCATATTTATCAGCTGCTTTCTCTAATGCATGAAACACTGCAAGTTCGTTAATTTTCTTCTCAGCACTTTTACTTACAACCTCTACACTATTTGTATCACTGTTGCGTTCTATCCTATCAAGTTTCCATTTTTCGTTTTCCTTCTTCAAATTTTCTGTAGTAGTTTTCTTTCGCCTTAGAGACGCTACCTCTTCCTCTAAGTCAGACTTCTCTCGTATTAGGTTCTTTACTTTGTCATCTACTTCTGATTTCTCCTTTCTTAAAGTTACAACTAAATCCTTGGACACTTTGACTTCACCTAAAAGTTGGCTATTCTGTGCTTTCATCTCATCGACTTCTCGACTCATACATACACTGTGTCTGTCAGTCTCAGCCTTTTGTTCTTCAAGTGCTTCAAGCTCTTTAATTCTTGTTTTTAGACACTTGTTTTTGCACTCTAGCCTATCTACTTTGTCTTTCAGCTCTAACAGCATCAACTCATCTCTTTCACTTCTCTTTTCCATAATTCTTATCTCGGCATCTTTTCTTGATATCACATCTTCTAGGATGTTTGTAGCCACACAGGCGTCTCTAAATTGTTTCTTCACCTCCCTCGTTTGTGTTATTTTATCGTTATGTTTAGTTTGTCCTCTAACCTCTACAGTCTGTGTTTGTGCGCAGCTAACCTGTGTCACCAATACTTCTCTATCAGTACCTTCTGTTTGTGTAGCACTGTCGATCATTCTGTTCTCAGTCTCTTTAATTCTCACTAACATACATTCATTTTTATTGCTGATCGCATGACTCGACTTATCTTCTAAATTATGTTCCATTCCCTCTAATTCCTTCTCCTTTCTGATTAATTTGTTTTGTTTCAGGCTAGACAGTCTGTTTGTCTTGATGTTTGGGCCGTTTGATTTGGACCACTTGGTCGTTCTCGCATCCACGTGCTTGGTTGCGCGCTTCTCTTTGACTCCAGAGGGATCTTGCCAACCACGCGTGGGTGTTTGATTAACATGCTGTGCCCAAACTTTTGATTTACAATTCACTTTATTCATTTCAATCCTGTCTACACTATTTATTTCATAGCTCTTACGTCCAGCAGTTTGTCTTTTGTCCTTCCATCTCCACCTAGATTCCTGGGGTGGTAATCTTCTTCCGTGAAAATGCCTTGTTTCCCTTCTCACTGCATATATTTCTTTACTAATTTCACCTAGTCGTCCCTTATTTCTCCATCTATTACTCGCTTGATTAACTTCCCTAGGCGTTTCTACTATTTTTCTTTTATTAAACCATTCACTGATGGCTGGGCTTTCTTCAGGTAGGTTTAAATTCAATTTCTTCATGAACCCGATTTCTTTAATAGAGATATTAATCGCTTCATCTAGCGTCTCAGGGTTCAGCCTCGCTAAGTGTAGTTTTAGATCTGTGGATATTAGTCCATCTATAAAAGTCTCTATTAATTGTCTACCAAAACTGTCAGTATCTAAACCAGATTCCTCTGCTAGCTCTAAAAGTCTATTACTGTAAGCAGTTATTGTCTCTCCTCTTGTTTAAACTTCCTCAAAAGTATGAAAGCAGTGTAGGCATCTCCTACAGCAGCATACCTAGTTTTTAAATCTATCTGGAGGGACTTCCATGTACTTGAAGGTTCATTCTTTAGCCTTCTCTGGATGAAGTCAGATACTTCGCCTCTACTTGTTTTAAAAGCTATTAATTTCTTGTCTTCCTCATTTATAGGAAAAATGAGAGCATACTTTTCAATTTCTGCCATCCATTGTCTGAACTTGGATGGATCGCCAGAGTAATTTGAGATACTGGCACTCACTTCTTGCGGTCTAAAACTATTTTCTAAACCGGTGATGACTCTACTAATTTCTTGCAGGGTCTGCAACGTGGGAGTCATGCCTCTCTTCATCTTGATAATTAATTAATTAACAATGAACTTATTCGGTAGCAACTCACACACGCACACACGTTTAGATCAGTCAAAGAATTTCTACTTTCTTCCACTAACACTCAAGAAAAAAAACTTATTTACTTCATACTAACATTGTTCAACATACCAAATGAATCTCTAAAATATATAAGAAAAACCCAACTTACATGCTTCTGAAGTCCTGGAATACCTAACACACTTATGTAACATCCTAACAACTACACAATAATATACTAATTTAAAACAATAAATTAACTAACTACTTAGTCTTTTTCAGGTTCTCAAGTGGACATCAGTTTTCACATAAGGCATAAGGTTCTCTGTTTATCTTTGCTCTCCGATGCATTTCACATTTATTTCAAACACAAATAATCTTTCACCTCCGGAATAGTAAAAAGTCGCGAACTGACAGCTTCTCTAGTGTTTTTTTTCACAATGTGTTCTGTATAGTAAATATAGTGTTTTTCTTATAATTTCTTGGCTGCTCGGTGGCACTCGTTGCTGTAAGTATGTAGGTTTACGCTGGAAGTGCGTAGGTTTACGCTGGAAGTGCGTAGATGGACGTCAGAGTTGGTTAAGAGAAAATTCTTACTTTTTTTTCTTCCAGGTCCTTCTTTAAAAGAATAAAATCCTGCGTCACGGCAACAGAAAGTAATATAATATTGCAGGGTCTCTTATCTGATTTCTTTGTAACTTACTACTTGTTCTTTCATCGACACACACATATAACTCATCATCCTTTTGAACAAGTATAAACAGTCTTTATTAGTGACTTCATGTGTGTGGTTTTACAAAATGTCGTTGTTTGACATAGCCTATCGGCGATGATGAATTGTCAAATAACTTTTGTCCGTCAGTAACTTTGTTGACCGTATAGTGTTCTTTGTTAATATCTGCATGTCTCTATCTCACATCTGATAGTTCTGATAGTTCTGAGGAACTAGTATCTTGACTCGACTCATAGTTACACAGTTGGACTTCCTTCAACTATTATATATCTAAGTCCAATACGTATCACCAATCCTCTAAACGAATTATTTCAATTGTATAAGTCCAACTTAAGTTCTTGTCGTGTTCTTGTTTCAAGTTCAGTAAAGTCTCACTGAGTCTGGCCGACTGTAGCTGAATGTCTCTGAGTCTCTGGCCGACCGTCCGTTTCAGTCAAGCCCTGGCTTCTTAGTGTTACTCTAGCTACTGCCCCTCGCCAAAAGCATTCAGGCCATCTCTAGTTCCCAGGGTCTCAGCGTTAAGTCCCCGGTGACCACACCCCCCGACCACTGATAAAGCCTAACCTACGTCTGTTGACCGTCACTACTTCTTAACTCCGCCTTTCTTGACCATGTCCATAGTCTTATTGCTTTAATCGACAACCTGTCAATCTTCTCAAACCTTTTCCCACAACTAAAAACCTACAACATAACTCCCCCTTGGCCCTTTGTTTACGCGGGGCAGTTTAATTGTCCGCTTTCATCTCAGGTCTTCTCTGGACTTCAAGGCGTCTGCCGATATAAGAGTTTCCGGTCTAGTCTTAGTGCTACTCTACTCCGTGTCCACACCTGCGCGACTGGAGCTTATCGACTGCTTCGTCGCGTTACATAACTTACAAGCTTCAGACTTGACATCTGTGCGCCTTTCACTGGTAATCTTCAAGTTGATTACGACTCAGCGACTGAGTTGGGTAGACTTATCGTCTCCTTGCTAATCCTCTGAAGATTGTCTTTTCTACGCCGCCTAAAACTATCCTACCTCACATCGTCATCGCATCATTCTTTTATTCTTCTGTCTATCGTCATATTCTTCTATTCTTCCATTATCGCCCATGACTGAGTCACACTATAACAAAGAGACAGAGCGGAATATCGCTCCATGGTAATCAACCTTCGATGCAGAGACGGCACTCAATGATGATGATGATGATGATGATGATGATGATGATGATGAATATATTAACTCAGATATCTTTGACAGTTAATACATTACCGCTACTGTTATTTCATTGATTAGGAGAAAGGTTTGCTACACATTACCAGGGACGAGCCACTGTTATCATTACAATGCCTGCACCCCTTCAGCCAGTCCGTATGGACACACCTCTGTCTCAACACGACCCCCAAGCAGCACTGCACTCTCCGACTGTGATCAACCTCAACAACCGCTACAACATGAGCGCCAGCAGTTTGACAGAGGTAACTTTATTTTGCTATTGTTCTTCTTGTTGTTATTAGTGTTATTATTATTGTCGTTGTTATTGTATTGTTGTTGTTGTTACTGTTATTATTATTGTTGTTGTTATTGTGTTGTTGCTGTTACTGTTGTTACTGTTATTGTTGTTATTTTAGTTATATTACTGTTGTTATTGTTGTTGTTATTATATTATTATTATTGCATTGTTGTTATTGTTTTTTCTCGTTCTTATTATTATTATTATTATTATTGTTCTTATTAATGTGCAGTTATTGTTGTTATTGTTGTTATTGTTGTTATTATTGTTTGTTATTGTTATTGTTCTTATTATTGTTGTTATTATTGTTTCCTATGTCTCCTTCTTCTTTCATGTATATATATATATATATTTGTTCAAAATTGTCAACGGGTGTAGCGAGTCATCAGGGCAAGGCTAAATCAAAATGACGAACATTTGTTGTTGAACGTTCACCTTAACGTTGCTGGTCCGCCATGAAAGTGGCAGGAAATGGGTACAGACACACAGTCTCTTAGTCTACTCGATGCTGCTGTTATAACTTTCCAATTTTGACCTTTTCCAGCGCGATATTAGTTGGGTCTTGATTTGGGTCTTGATTAATTATTATACTAATCCTAATGTGATCAATCAGCTATGAGTCATTTACTGTTTTCAGCTCATTCACTGAATGAATCTTGAGCCAAAATTGCAGTATTATGATGTTTTGTATTTTAAAATTGTGTAGATCCACAATGTTGTATTGTCCACGATTGTTGTGTCACAGTCAGCTTATCCTGCCGTGTTCTTATTAGCCTTTAATGTGTCCCTTTACCCCCATATTTCCTTTCATCCTTCCGTCATTCATTCATTCCTTCTTTACGCCAACAATCCCTTCCTTCCTTCCTTATTTCCTTCATTTTAATCGCCTGTCCTTCCTGGCATCCTTCATTTCTTCCATCATTCATTCCTTTCTCACTCCCTCTATCTCTTCCTTCCTTTCTTCTTTACTTTCTTTTTTACTTTCTTCCTCCCCCCTCCCCAATTAAGACTTGTAGCGCTGCAGTTGTTCAAGCACAGTGTATCTTTTCTCCCAATCACGAAGAGAACAACATAGACTTGTCAGTATCATTAACGTGTTGGTTGCCATTATGACTTTACGTGGTGATACCTAATGGCCATCATGATTGATCTTCTTTCTTTCTTCTTTTCTATTTCTCATTGATACCTAAAAGGTGTCGTGCTTTATATCATTTGTCGTTCTTGAGCTGCTCGAATTGTCTGAATTAGTGATTTTCTTTTGTTGTTACATGTCTCTGTCACTGCATCTATCCATCTTCTTCTGGGTCTTCCTCTTGGCCTTTTTCCATGCATTCTCGAGAAGAACGCCCTTGATGGTGATTGGTAAGGATTCATTCTGACCAGGTGGCCCAACCATTTAAGTTGTTGTTGCTCTATATATTCTTGGCAGGGTTTTGTACCTACAATTGTTATCCTATCATGATTGATAAAAGAGATATTTTGTGATAAACATATCAACGATTCTTTCTATATTCTTAAAGTATTATACCATCACATTTGATTTTACCAAATATTTTGATTTACATAATTTGTGTCAGAAAATGGATTTCGCCTATTAATTGGTGGTTGCATTCGCCCAATGACTAAACTATTCTAGAGTATCGTGGTAGACTAGAATATTCCTCTTTATCGTCCGCCCTTACAAGGACGTAGTGGACGTGTCTGCGTTGTGTTGTGGTTTGCAGTATAACTGTTATATCTGCGCCTTTCGGCCCAACACATCCGACTTTAGCACGCCTATTAATTTATTTGAAATTGTTAGTTTGTGATCACATTTGATTTGAACAATTACATTTATAGCATGTGAATGCCATCAGATTTAATTTTAGCAAACCATTTGTTATGAATAATGATACTGCTAGTACATTTGATTTTAACAAGTGCTTCGTTGTATTACAAAATTACGATGCCAGTAAGCTGTATCCATGAAAGTAGTTTCTAAATAAACGAGAGTGCCAACAAATTTAATTATATTTGACATGAATGGATGTCAGTGCGATTCTTTTTTACTTTTTTTTTTTCCTTCCACATTTGCCTTTCAACGTCGATGGTCAATATTTTAGTTCGCATTCTTTGTCCTCCTGTAGGCCTCTCCTGCTGTTGTTTCCTAGTGTTTCTAATATTCCATCGATCCAACTTTTTTTGTGGTCGACCCTTGGGTCTAGTGTTCTCGCAGCGTTTATTGAAGGATATATGTGTTGTGTTTTATCAGCGCCGTAATTGTTGGTAATTAAACGTGTTTTACAAGTTGGGTATACCAGCTTCATCCAAGCAGGATCACTTACCCATCAGGAAATGCTGAGCGGATCACTGGCGTGTAGTTAGGACTCGTATTTGCTAATAAAGTTAAATGGGTTTTTGCTTAACTTGACGCTTTACGGTACGCCTAACGGGGAGGAAGAATGTGTACCTGACTTACTGTATGGATGGAGAAACATATAGGGGAAGAGCATTGCACTACCCCTCTCTTTCTCTCTCTCTCTCTCTCTCTCTCTCTCTCTTCTTTCTCCTCCTCCAAACGCTGTGATCCATTACAATGAAATTAAAAACTTCGCTGATTGGCAACATTATAACTGAAATTCGTATAAAATTATAATTGAAATTCAATACCTTAGTTCCATATAACTTATAGTTGAAATTCAATACCTTAGTTCTATATAACATTATAATTGAAATCCAATACCTTAGTTCCATATAACTTATAATTGAAATTCAATACCTTAGTTCCATATAACATTATAATTGAAATTCATTACCTTAGTTCCATATATGTAACATTATAATTGAAATTCAATACCTTAGTTCTATATAACATTATAACTGAAATTCAATACCTTAGTTCCATATAACATTATAACTGAAACTCAATACCTTAGTTCCATATAACATTATAATTGAAATTCAATACCTTAGTTCTATATAACATTATAACTGAAATTCAATACCTTAGTTCCATATAACATTATAACTGAAACTCAATACCTTAGTTCCATATAACATTATAACTGAAACTCAATACCTTAGTTCCATATAACATTATAATTTAAATTCAATACCTTAGTTCTATATAACATTATAACTGAAACTCAATACTTGAGTTCCATATAACATTATAATTGAAATTCAACATCTTAGTTCCATATAAGATTAGGAACAAGGAATGACTAATAAGCAGCCGAGCTATCTTTAATATCACAGACGACATGGATCATAAAATGGTTATGATTACTCTCAGACAACCAAAAACAAAGAAAAGATACGCAAACAAACAAAAGAAGGAAAAGAACAGACTGTAAAAATAAAATAATTAAAAGATCAAGAATCAAGGAAACTCGTATAAGAAAACCTGACAGTGGAATTCAAGAAGCTCCCTAACGAACTGAGTACAGTAGAAGAAGAGAGGAAACAGTTTAAGAAAAATATAATCAACATCTCAAAAACAGTAAGTGGAACGAAGCTAAGGACAAAAGAATGGAAAAAGAGCACTCCGTGGTGGACCGAAGCAATAAGAGAAGCAATTAAAGAAAAAAAAGAAACCGTTTAAAACATTTTTATCAAAAATCTAAGCAAAACACATGAACAGAATTCGGACAAAATATGAGAAGGGACCTTAAGACAACCACAAGAGATTTCTACAAAGCAGTAAAAGCAACAAGAGCGAGAGAGAGAAAAAAAAAACCACGATCCTACCGAGCTCATAAATGACAAAGACGGACAGCCAATATCAAATAATCAACACTTGCAACAGAGATGGAAAGAAAACCGGGAATAGATAACATACCGGTAGAAATAATAGCAGCAACATTAGGAACGATAGATAAATGGCTGCACAGAATATTCAATGCAGCATGACGCCTTCAGAAAGCCCCAGAAGACTGGCAACGGACAATCATCGTACCAATGTGGAAAAATAAAGGTAGCAAGGTTGCATCCAGTATAAAGGTATATCTCTTCTCGGCTATTTAGGAAAGCTATACGCCAAAATTGTGGACAAAAAGCTGAGACCAATAATAAAACTACAGTTAAGCGATTCTCAAATTAGGTTCAGAAAAAAAACAGATGATGTACTGATGCTCTATTCGGCTTAAAACAGCTTACAGAAAAGACAACAGAACACAATCAAAATGTGTACATAGCTTGCATTGACCAGTAAAAAGCAATGGGCCAAGTAAATAGAGAACAATTGTGGGAGATACAAACAACATACGGAGTAAGCTAACGTCTAAGCAACCTAACTAAAAGTCTCAACATCAACAGCATCTGCACAGTTAGAACAGCAGCAGGCTACACAGACCAATTCGAAGTTAGATCAGGCTTTAAACAGGGTTGTGTACAATCCCCTTACAGTTTACTACATAATGTACTATATATTCAAGTTAACCAACCCGTCAGAGACAGTGGAGATCAACGAGCTTTTATTTCTAGACAATCAGGCACTGATACATGGACAAATATAAGACCTACAAGAACACTTAAAAAGACACAATAGTACAGGCACAAAACACAACATGAAAATCAACATCAATAAAACAGAAGTCATGAATATCGCAAAAGAGAAACAGAACATCAACATAACTATAGACTGCAGACAACTAAAACAAGTAGAAGAATCCAAATACCTATGAAGTCTAGTGACAAACGACAATTCACAAATAGCAGAGATAGACTCAAGATGCATCAAAGCTTGTCAAATCATTGGACAGCTATCACCACTACATTCAAAACAAGGAAATAACTCTAGAGGCAAAAGGGGCACTCTGCAGCACAATCTTCAACCCAATGTTGTGATACCAATGCCAGTCCTGGACCCTAGATGCAAGAACAATAAGAAAAATAACCTCAACTGAGATTAAATTTGTTAAACGAATGACAGCAAAAAGACTGAGAGACAAGATCAGAAATGAAGAACTGAGAAAAAATCTAGGAATAGCCCCCGCCATAGAATATGTAAAGAAACAAAAGATAAAATAGTTTGGCCACGTAACGAGCCAGAGTGATAAAAACACAACACAAGGAGCCCTCAATAAACGTTGCGAGAATACCAGACCCAATGGTCGACCACGAAAATGATGGATCGACGGAATATTAGAAACACTAGGAAACATAACAGCAGCAGAGGGAACAGAAGAGCAAAAGACCGCAATTTATATCTCCCCTCGACGCTGAAAGGCAAATGAGGAAGGAAAGAAGAAGAAGCAGAAAATTACAATTGAAAATCTTTGGGGAAAAGCTGCCCATATAAGAATAGGTTTGAGATAAACAAAAGGAAATGGATGGGAATGGACTTACCGCGAAGTCCATCAAGCAATACTGCAAACCAGAGAATGAACTGGAATATACACTGGGCTGGGAAAGTTGAAAGGCCCAAGCAGTCCTGTAGAAGAGCCAACAAGACAGAAGCAAAGGCTACAGGGTGGGCGTGGGCTCAGCTGTAGAGGAAAGCACATCATCCGTTGGCAGTGTTGTTGCTGACCTTTGCTTCACTGGGAGCTGCAAGTTATAAAACAAGTAATTCACATCTCTTGCCTAAAATTTTATAATTGAAATTCAAATGTTTACTTCCCTGCAAAATTTTAACTGAATTTCAATACGTCATTTTCCCGTAACATTACAATTGAAAATGCAATAGTTCACCTTTCTACAACTTTCTCATGAAAATCCAATACTTCGATTTCCACAACGTTCTAATCAAAATTCAATTCTTTACTTCTCTACAACATTGTAATCAAAATCCAATACTTCACGTCTCTATAATATTGTAATCGAAATTTAATACTTCACATCTCTACAGCATTCTAATCGAAATTTAATACTTCACATCTCGACAACATTCTATTCGAAATTTAATACTTCACATCTCTACAATATTGTAATCGAAATTTAATACTTCACATTTCTACAATCTTGTAATCGAAATTTAATACTTCACATCTCTACAACATTCTATTCGAAATTTAATACTTCACATCTCTACAACATTTTAGTCGAAATGTAATACTTCACATCTCTACAACATTCTATTCGAAATTAAATTTGTCAAGATCCAGCAGCATTGCAAGTTGCATGATATCCATTAACGAAAACGTTAGCCGAAAATAACGAATTATTCTTATCGAAAATTCCCAATGAAAATATTGATAACCTTAATAGCAGTCATGGTGATGAACAAGGTGTCATCAGCGCACAGATTCTGTATAATTCTCTCATTTTTTTCCCCTTCTTCGTCTTTATGTAATTGTGTTATAAATTACTTTATCATATCAGGCCACAAAATCAACTCTATTTGTGTTTTTCTTTATATATTAAGGGAGCCGCGATAGCTCAGTGGTTAGTGACCTGGACTACTAAGAACAAGAGGTCGGGTTCGATTCTGATCGACGGCTTCCGGGTTCACACAGCCTTAAGTGGATATCGGATTTTTTTTCCTGAGAAAGTAAAGTGGCGCGGACCATATTACTCCAAAATGCATGTGCTGTAGGTCTGTAAAATGTATGGTTACTAACACCATATCCCCTATGTGTCGATTGGCGTGTGTTCTCGTGTATTGTCACAATCGACAGGAAAGGTAGGGAACAGAACTCAGTCGTGGTCAATGCGGAGGTCGACAGCTTCATCTTGAAGAACACCGATGAGAAAGATGCAGTCATCTATACAGACAGATCTGTATTACGACACAAAAGGAGTGCATGGACATTCACAGCACGCTCGGCATGCAGAATAGTATAGGATGACAGATGTGCATACGTTATGACCACGAGTAGCATGACAATGGAGGTGATGGCAGTGACCAGGGCATTCATCTGGTTATTCACAAGATTACACCCACGCCTGTATACTGAGTGATTCGATGTGCATGATAAGAAAGGTGGAGGCGGGCTCTGTACGTATGCAATGGGTAGAGTCATTGCAGAAATCAAAAATACGTAAGGTCACCTTTGCCTATGTCCTTAGACATGCGGGAGTATGGGGAAATGAAAGAGCGATCAAATTGGCTAGCTGCGCTGTCATTGAGGACGGACAACCAATGGATCGGGCGGACATCATCAATGCCCTTCGAGATATAGGAAGAGCACAGGACTTCGACAACCATAAGTCCACGTCACTCCTTCAGATGAAAGAGAAGGGAGTTAAGATGAGCACAGCCAGAAACGAGAAACTTAGTGGGCGTGTTAGAAGACTAATCAACCAACACAGAACTGGAATCGTCAGTCGCTGGACACTTCGAGACTTGCTGGGGAGGAGATCTGAGCACCTATGGGCATGTTCGGAGTGTAATGATGATGACCCGCAAATAACTCTATAACTCACTTATTGTAACGGGGCACTTTATTGTTATTTCTTATATATATATATATATATATTCTCTTGACGCATAGTTTTACTGCAAAAACAAGGCGCCACAACCTTATTATGAGGGCCGTGTAATTTGTGTAAAGAACTTGTTCAACTGGTCGTCTACTGCTTTTGACAAAAAATATTAATAAATGATTATTATAATGGAGTGAGACTTCTTAGGCGATAGATCAGCGATTCATTTCAGAGGAAGGGGTATGTTTGCAACACTCGGGAACAAATGTCACAATCAACAACAGAAAAAAATTCTCAAAACATTCGATAGCCCGAAGCATATCAAACCCGTGCTCCTCAGCACTGTGCCTTGCTACGAGATACTTGCGCTAGAACACACGGCCAACTAAGCAGTCAGTGGCTAGGGGTTGTGTTGAGGAGTTTGGGTTCGATCCTGCTTCGGGTTATTTCTTGTTTTTTCTTGTGTATTGTGTGTGTGTGCTTTTTTCTGTTTTTGATTATTTGGTTTTCTTTTTACGAGTGTCATCTACTGCTTTATTCGTTCTTGTTGTTAGAATCGTCATCACATCACACAGGACGAACCCATAGGTGCTTCGATTATCCCCCCTCGAGAATCTCGAGAAAATCCAAGAAGAATCCTGGCCTATGTGCATGAACTCCGTACAACAGTCTGGGATCCACGATGTGGGTAGTTTTTGCGCACAACATTTCCTGAACAACGACCAAATGTATGACCAACTCTTTTGGACTTTAACTATCAAGGATCCTTTAACGTGCGAGAGAGTGCACACGAACCTCATGTTTATTGCCGTTATCCGAGAGGGATAGACATCAGATAGAGTAGCGTCCCAATAATTGGATGTTTTGAAAACGAGCGTCCTAATAATTGCATGTTTTGAAAACGAGCGTCCTAATAATTGCATGTTTTGCAGGCCAACTTAAATTTGTATGAAGCTTTAAGTCAAGTGGAGCCGCGATAGCTCAGTGGTTAGTGAAACTGGACTACAAAGGACAAGAGGTAGGGTTCCATCCCAACCAATGGCTTTCAGGTTTTAATGGGTATCGGATTTTTTTCTGGGAAAGTAAAGCGGCACGGGCGTAATACCGACCACATTACCCCAAAAATCATGTGCCGAAGGTCTGTAAAATTTATGGTCACTAACACAATGTTTCTTATACGCCACTTGGCGTGACGAGAATAATGGTAGAAAAAGACATTTTAATGGACGGAAGGAAGGAAGGAAGGGAGGGAGGGGGAGGGTTAAGGAAGGGAGGAAGGGAGAAAGAAGAAGGGAAGGAAGGAAGGAGGTTAGGTTGGAAGGAAGGAAGGAAGCAAGGAAGGAAGCAAGGAAGTAAGAAAGGAAGGAAGATGAGTAGGTGGATAGTCGATTGATGGGAGATGAGTGGCAGGTAGGTGATAGGTTGGTATGATATGTATAGAGAGAAAAAGGCAGTTGATGTAGTAGAAAGAAGAGGTCGTAATCAGAAGAACAAGTTGTGCAGAGAAAAGAAAAGCGAAACATATAAATATTCAAAACGCAACAGTTCTATGTGCTCTCACAAGGTTATAGTTATATATAGTTATAGTTATTAGAAGGCCCCGGCATCATTGCAAACGAATGAAACTCCATAATTGCTCAACCGCGCGTGCCAGTGGAATCATCCGAATTAACATCACATTGAATATCCAAAGAAAGGCGGCTGCAGTCCCCATCGTAGCAAATACAGCCCGCGTCAAAAGACATAAGGCGTATTAGCACTGATTGTGAACGCAATTTAAACTGTCCTTCGTTATACGATATCATCATTCATCGTAAACAATATGAATATAGAAATACCATCCGGATGAAACACACAGCTCCCGGTGTGCAAAGAGCACTAATAGCAGTAGCTCCGGCAGCAAGCTGGACTTGGAATATGAGGAAACTGCAACAAGGAACCCTTTTAGACAGTCCCTCAGCGGCTCCTTGCGGTCCATCCGCCATATTGACCGGAAGTCCTCTACCTAGGTTTGAGCTAATACTCCTATCATTCTGTCTAACCAGTCAAGTGAACCGAGTGGTAACTGGAACTATAATAATAATAATGGTTACGGTTATTCGAAGGCCCTAGTATCAATGTAAACTAGAACTATAACAGTATAGTTATGATGGTTCTGCATGACAGAAACAAGCTGTGAATAGAACTGAATTATTCTTATTTTGGTGGTTTTGTCTACTTCTTGGAGACACACGACCCATTCAACCTCAGAATAGGTCTAATAGGTTTTATTAGATAACAATTATCAGCATTAGGTGCCGTCTCCACATCAAAGGTTGGTTACCATGGAGCAGTCATTTTAGTCTGTCTCTTGTCTTGACCACATTACCCCAAAAATCATGTGCTGAAGGTCTATAAAACATAGGGTCACTAACACCATATTTCCCTATACGCCACTTGGTTTGACGGGGGTACTTTACTTTTTTTTTACTTCTTGTCTTGATGGTGCATGTTGTCATAGGTTCACCCGTCCATCTTTTACTGTTATCAGTCCACTTTAGACTTGGTCTGCCTCGTCTACCCTATACCTTCCCTTCTAACATGACTTTTAATAGGGTATTGTGTTTCGTTACAAGTCACCAAAAAAAAATATATTGTCTTTTTAAATTGTGTTAAGTCGTTCCTTTTTCATTGTCAGCTTATTTAGAACTTCCTTCATTGTCTTCCTTTTCCTTCCACGTAATTCTTCCCATTTCCTTAAAGATCCACATTTCAAATGCTTCCGTTTTTTCTCTGTTTTCTTATTAAATGTCCCAGCTTCTGCACTATACAGGAATGGGGGAATCCTAGGAGGAAGAGGTACATATTACATCACTCAGAAAAAATGACAAGTTAAACAACAACAGCAACAAAAAACAAAGAACAAGACATGGTCCGAAGCAGGATCGAGCCCGTACTCCGTGGCACTTAGATCCTGCTACGGACCATATATTGTTCTTTGTTTTTTTCTGTTGTTTATTTGTCATTTTTTTCCAAGTGCTGTAATACATACCTCTTCCTCCTATGATTCCCTGAATTATCGCCTCGGAAGTTTCCCTCTCTAATAATATTCATTTATTATTATTTGTCTCCACCATACAGGAATGTCGAGTGAATTTTACAATTCGTAGTTTAAGTCCAGATGCATCTGCTTTGATGTGGTTATATTTTGTGATGTTAAAATTGCTTCTTGCCTTTCCTATTCTATGTGCCAATTGCGATCCAAAAATTAAAGTAATATATACCCTTTATCACAAACACCAAAGTGAAGAAAAGAACAGTCAATAGAACTGAAGGTCATTGTCACAACGCTTTAAGACGTCGCTCAATCTTGGCGACCTTGAGATGAGAAACCATTTTGAAAAGACCCGATCGTTCCCCAGAGGACCCCATACGTGGGTGCTTTGTACAAATGAACGGCAAGATTGTACATCAACGACTCAGTGACCTCGAATTCTGTTATATTTGTGTTCATTCATGTTATGTCAAGATCTTCATCACTGTACTCTCTGGACGTACCCATCAAAAAAACAAGTAAACAGCTCCCGACACGCCAAGTAGCGTATAGCGAACATGGTGTTGGTGATCATATTTTTTTCAGACCTTCGGCACATGTTTTTTTTTGGGGGGTAATGCGGTCGGTATTATGCCCATGCCGCTTTACTTTCCAAGAAAAAATCCGGTCCCCATTTATGGCTGGGTGAACCCGGAAGCCGTTGGTAAGGATCGAACCCGGCCTCTTGTTCTTTCTAGTCCAGTTCACTAACCACTGAGCTATCGCGGCTGGACGTACCCATAGATGCTCCGACATTCTGAGAAGCGATCATCAGCACGCAGCGACCGATTTTTCCAGGTCTATTCAAACAAAGATTGATTGAGTTATTGAGTTATTGAGTTATTAGCGGGTCATCATCATTGCACTCCGAACATGTCCATAAGTGTTCAGATCCCCTCTTCAGCAAGTCCCGCAGTGTCCAGCGACTGACGACTCCAGTTCTATGTTGGTTGATAAGTCTTCTTACACGGCCACTGCGTTTCTCATTTCTAGCTGTGCCCATCTTAACTCCCATTTCCATCTTCCGAAGAAGTGACGTGGATCTGTGTTTGTCGAAGTCCTGTGCTCTTCCCCCATCTCGGAAGGCATTGGTGATGTCCGCCCGATCCATTGGTTGCCCGTCCTCAATGACAGCGCTGCTAGCCAACCTGTCCGCTCTTTCATTTCCCCGTACTCCCGCATGTCCAGGGACATAGACAAAGGTGACCTTACGTATTTTGGATTTCTGCAACGACTCTACCCATTGCATGCGTACAGAGCCCGCCTCCACTTTTCTTTTATCATCCTCATCGAATCACTCAGTATACATGCGTGGGTGTAGTCATTTGATTAACCATTTAATGCCTTGGTCACTGCCATCGCCTCCATTGTCATGCTACTCGTGGTCATGACGTATGCACCACTGTCTTATTTGACTATTCTGCCTGCCGAGCGTGCTGTAAATGCCCAATACTTCTTTGGTGCCGTCTTACAGATCTGTCTGTATAGATGACTGCATCTTTGTCATCGGTGTTATCGCAGATGAGACCCTTGACCTCAGCATTAACCACGACCGGGTTCTGTTCCCTACTTTTCCTTTCAAGTGTGATAATACACGAGAAAGTCCCCTTGAATGACGTAGGCACCGGTACCCACTCCTCACCAACGCTGATATTGGTAAATCCACAGACTTGTTTGATGACATCTTCTGCTCGGCCCACCTATGATTTGCTTATTTTTAGCCTGGCACATTTCCCTGTGTTGAGCACGTGGTGCAATGGACGTTCTTTATCTGTACTAATCTTCAGGTATGCTCGTGCTCTCCAGATCTTGATTCTGCCATCCATGGTTAGAAAGTCAAGAAGATAACTCTTTGCTACACAGGGAGTGTCCCTCGTACACCCCAAGATAATGCGCATAGCTTCATTTTGTATTTTCTCCAGCCTATCAATTTGAGTCGTACTGACAGTAAGAATTGCCAGGGCATACTCGATTGGTGCGAGGACTAATCCAACGAACAGAAGAGTAAGTAGCCTCTGCTCGATGTTGGCAGCTTCCATGACCTTCAAGGCGGCTAATCCTTTGCGGGATTTTGTTATCACATGGTCCACATGGTCGACATGGTCCCGAAAACAAAGGCTGCTATCAAACTTGACTCCGAGGTATGTCATCAACTTGTCCCTGGTCACCTCATCAGCTCCCATTCGTACTACCGGTGTGGTCATATTAACGATATGATTATTAAGGGAGAACCATGAAACTGATGCTTTATTAGGATTAACCAAGGCACCTGAAACCCCACACCAGGAAGAAATGCGATCGAGTTCGTCTTGCATTGTGGAGGCGATTCCCCGTCTGTCTCTTCCCTGTCGATATACCAGAATGTCATCAGCAAAAGTCATAGTTCTTCCCCTCCCATCCAGTTGTTGTTCCGTGATCGCTTTTGTGTACACGTTAAATAGAACTGGTGACAATGGTGGGCCTTATGGCAGCCCTGGACAAATGGATGTTGGCTCGGAAGACCAACTTCCACATCTGAGTATCACATTCCTCTGAAACAGTCCCGCAGCGATACATCTAATGAGAAAGGGGTGCACCGCCAGTTTGAGGAGCATATGCATGAGGTATTCAAATGGTACCCTGTTGTATGCATCCTCCAGATCTATAGCAGCAGTACATGTCTCCTCTCGCCTGTGGAAGCCTTCGAAGACGTCATAGGCAAAGACTGCCGCATTGAGCCATGTCTCTTTGTTATATCTATAACCTCCGAGTATGGGTGAGGATGCGCGTTTCTGTTCAAGGTGACAGGTGAGGACACGGGCAACTATTTTCTCCAGCAGCTTGCCCGCAGTGTTCTGCATTGTGATGATTCTGTAGGCATTGATCTGAGAATGGTCCTTGTTTGGCTTCGGTAGCGGTAGTAAGTAGCTGTGTAGCCACTCCTCCTTAATCTGGCCACTCCGAATGCTGGCATTAAACTCATTGGCCAGTTTTGTCAAGTCGTCGTCAGCTAAATCGCCTATGTCGTCGTACCGAACACCATCTGGACCAGGAGCAGTATTTTGTGACCTTTTAAGTGCTGTGTGGATGGTATCTGTTGTGATTGTGAGATCTTATTCCAGTCCTACATCCTTACACATTTTTTACAGCGATCCCCGTATCCTCATTCTTACAGCCTCATTTCTTTGGTCAGTCTGCTCAATGTAGCGGGCAAGCAGGACCTTCCCTTTGCTCTCATCAGATTTGTGCCATATCTGGCCTGTGCTCTGAAAGTCTGGTATGCATCTATGTCGTGTTGTGCCATTCATGCTCTGATGAACGCGTCTGAATGTGGCTAGCGATTTTTCTGAGCACACTTTTTTGCAGAAGTCATCTCATTTGGCATCCCTAGCCTGCTTAGCACATAGTTTAAAGTGCATCATTTTTTGGTCAACCTCTTCTTTCAGACGTTTCAAGAGCTCAGGTTGTGTTCTTCAATTCTTTCTGGCTTTCTGCCATGTCTTGGCCGCTTGTCTCTTGCTCCGCCAAGCTTCCTCGACTTCTACGTTCCACCAGGGTGGCTGCGTCCATCTCTCCTGCCTCCTACGAGGGGCGCTCTGTTTCCTCTGCCTGATTTTGCTAATGACGTCCTGGTCTGTTTTCTCGTAGTGGAATGTGTGGAGCTTTCTTTTCTGGCTTCTACTTCTGCTTTTTTCAATTAGGAGGACACATGGATAGTGATCACTTCCGTGGAACCCCAGTGCACTCCACCTGCAAACCGGTGGCAACGTGGTAGACACCAGTGCCAGATCTATGACACTATCAGAATCCCCTGTTCGAGTGGCCATTCTGGTTGCCCTTCCATCATTCAAGCACACTAAATCGACTGACACAAGTACGTTCTCTAGGTCTTCTCCCTGCTTGTTGGTTATGACGTCACTGGTTGCCTCTAGCATTAAAGTCTCAGCAGAAAATGACGTTCTCTTCTTCGAACTCGAAGAGATTCTGCCATTGTTGTGTGTCCACCTTCCCATTACAGGCATACACATTTACAATTACGAAATGAACTGGGGTCTGCACCCTAACCGCATGTACCTGTAATTATGCACTGTCCCATGCAGACATATCAACATCAGCTGCTACCATATTGTTGCGCACAAGGATGACCTGCCCAAGGTGTCGTCTATTGTAGAAACAATGAAAACCAGGAGTACTTACTGTCCTGTCACCAAGAAGAGTTTCTTGTAAAACCATTATATCGGCGCCACACAGTAGCTTATCAAGAATGGGCCGTCGTTGATTTATGGACCCACAATTCCAATATGTAACGCGCACATACTTTAGGCCTAGCCTCTCACACTTCGACAATTTAACGCCACATCTTTTACCTTGTCGTGTTTTCCTTCTTCAATGTTGTCGTTTGGGATGCATCTGAATACCTACCGTCGTCATAGTATCATAGATGATTTTGTCGCTGAACGTCGATGCTGTGGATGATCTAGACTCACGTGCACTTACTCAGTCGCACGGTCCAGAACCCGTTTCCACGTTATTTTGGACGTCAGGGACGCACCAAAATGGCAGCTTATTTATATTCGAGCTATGCACTAAGCAATGTTTACATTGAACAACACGAGATATGATATTGCTGCGAGTTGGCAGATTTTTTAAATTGTTTTCAAGGGTTTGAACATAAATGTTTGTTCACAGTTCGTTAACCTTCGCTGTAGATAAAGTCGTTAATTCGTTTCAGACGTTTGGGACGTTGGTAGCTAAGGACCCTAACTTGTGCAAACGGATGGCATTGGCAAGGATCATTTTGAATCTATGAAGTGGGCTCATTGTGTGTTTAACTCAAAAGCATATGTGCTTTTTAACCAAAGACCTTTTTTGGGGGGACTCAATGAAGATATCCCCGATGGAAGAATAAACTGTACTATTAGTCCCATAAATGATTCGCTTCCAGAGGTTTATGATGTAAACAAAGCAGTTTTGTCATTGGAAGTGAATAATGTCCACACCTATAATTGGTCAGGATTGTGTAGCAGCAGCAGCTTTATAGAGAACACAGAAAACATCACAGGATTGTGCTGTTCTGAAACAGCTATGCCATGCTACCCTAGAATTGCCTTTAATGGGATTACTGTGACCACAAACCACTCTCCATGTGTGTGCCACATATTTACACCCCAGAAAGAAATACTGAATGTAAAAACATCATGTGCCGTCTGTGATATTAATGACCACAGACCAGGAGCCTCCAGTATGATTGATACAACTGTTGCACCAAGCATTTCATCAGCAGAGCCATATCTATGGAATGTTAATCTGACATTGTTCTTGAATGATGTCCAAGTTAATGAGACATCAGAATCGTGTGGCTGCAGCTACAAGAAGGGAGCGGAGAACATCAAGTTCTGCTGCTATAAAGGAGACTTGTTTTGCTATCCCAGAATTGCCTTAAATGGGATCACTGTAGTTGAAAACTTCTCCTCTTGTGTAAACTACACATTCACATCTAAGAGTGAATCAGTGAAGGTCACAAAATCATATTCTCTCTGTGGTTTTACTAACTACAGGTCATGTGGCTTCTGTTGGATTGGAAATGATAACTTACCACCACTGTGTGTCTATATGTTTGGAATTGGAGTCATCAATGACGGCCTAACATCATCAAGTGCTATGACGATCATCATTTTCAGGAGGACGTGAACTCCCATGGTATATGGTGGATAGGCGGCAGGAACCATTGAAGGCTATGTCTGAAAAGTGTTCCTTCTTGCAGTTTCCTCATATTCCAAGTCCGGCTTGTTGCAGGAGCTACTGAGTTAAGTGCTCTGTGCACACCGTGAGCTGTGTGTCTCATCCGTTTTGATCCTGCTTCGATATCCCGCTTGTTTACGATGAATGATGATATCGTATGACAGGGAACAGTTGGCTGTGTTCACTTTCTGCGCGGTTTCGCCTTATGTCTTTTGGCGTGTGCTGAGACTGCTACGATGGGGACTACAGTTACCTTTCTTTGTTTGGGAGATGTGTTAGTAATTCGGATGATTCCACTGGCACGGGCGGTTGAGCAATTATGGATTTTAATTCGTTTGCTGTGAAACCGAGGCCTTCCATAACCAATAACCAATAAAACTGGCCAACTCCAGTAAATCGATCTGCAGCACGCGGATACACTGTGAGCCTTTTAAAAATTAAATGAATTAAGCGTCCTTGACGACAGTCCGGTGAAAAAAAAACCGCCATTTTTTTCACGCGTTCAATAGCGCCGTATCAAAGGTTAGTCAGCGGAAACTGGAATGCTCAGAGACAGGAGAGAGATAATTATTAATTCTTCTGGGACCGTGACGCGGTGTCTGGACGTACTTGATTCTCCATGGGTAGTTCCACTCTTCAAAGACTGGTGGCAACGAATCCACTGATTAATGTCAGGTAAAAGGGAACCAGTGTTATGCTTTGATGAAGTTGCAGCGGTCTTTCAAACCAAACCTCTTGTGTGAGCCTGGAGACTAATGACCGACAGCCCCGTGAAAAGGGATAATTAAGAGAGTTCGTTATATATATTTAAAATATATAAACACATTTACAAAAATGTATATTCATATACACCATTATACTTGCATACGCACACTTACACATACACACACAAGCATATGCACACTCACATACAAACACATACATACACTTATACAACTTATACCACAGGCATCTGCCTACCTCCCACACATGAATGAATGGAAAATAATTTTTTTTTTAATTTTCGTTCTTATCATCAGCTTTACAGCAGTCTCCCATTTCTATGCATCTTGATGCATTTACCCGTTTACCGCACATGCACACATACGCATAAATACACCTTCACATACACATATCTACCTATATATTAACAATGAGATCGAACTGAAGTCTAGAAGTTCAGGGCAAAGGGGAAATGAGCTAAGGTAAAAAAAAACATAAAGTGCCCCCGTCACGCCAAGTGGCGTATAGAGAATATGGTGTTAGTGACCATAAATTTTACAGACCTTCGGCACATGATTTTTGGGGTAATGTGGTCGGTATTACGACCGTGCCGCTTTACTTTCCCCGGAAAAATAGTTGGTATCCATTAAAGGCTGGGTGAACCTGGAGGCCGTCGGTTGGGATCTAACCCTACAAATGAGCAAGGGTCTTCTTCTTCTTCTTCCTTTTTTTAGCTCCCAGTGGAGCATAGGTCTTTAACAAACACTTTCCAAGTCGTTCTGTCTCTTGTCATTCTTTTAAGATCATTCCATGTCTTCCCCATCATCTTCATCTCTGCATCTATCTGTATTCTCCAAGAATTCCTTGGTCTTCCTCTTTGTCTTTTCCCTGGGGATTCCAGAAAAGGGCCTGTTGTCTAATACTCTCAGTTGGCTTCCGTAGTGTGTCCTATCCAGCGCCATCATAATCCAATCTATGGCCAGTAGAAAGAGAAATGGAGACAGAAGGCATCCCTGCCTTACTCCTGTTCTTATTTCAAATGCTTATGTAAGCTGTCCTTCATGCACCACACTACATTTCGTTCCATCATACATTGTTTATATCAGGTTAATAAACTTTATGGGGATTCCGTAATGACTCAGCAACTTCCAAAGCATTCTTCTGTCTAAACTATGAAATGCCTTTTCGTAATCTATTAATCCAATATAAAGTAGGGATTTTAGTTCTAAACTTTGTTCAACTATTATACGTAGAGTAGTTATTTGATCAGCACATGATCTGTTCTTCCTAAAACCTGCTTGTTCATCTCTCAAATGTTTCTCTATGGCCTCTTTTAGTCTCTCCAGAATGATTCTGCTTAATATTTTTCCTGGCACTGATAGTAGCATAATTCCCCTATAATTTGTGCACTCCTGTAAACTTCCTTTCTTTGGTAGTTTGATCATATAACCATATTTCCAGTCTTTAGGTATGAGCAAGGGTGCATTGTATAAAATGATAGCACCCAGCAACTAACTGCTGATGTTATGGTCCAATGAGGGGAAACCCACTAGGTTAGTAGAGACGTAGAGGGAAGGGAGACCCATAAACATGCTGTGACGATTGTGAAGTATTTCCGGTACCAAAAGCTGACGAAAACGTAATCGTAAACTGTAAATAGCACAACAAACATCCAGTCTAGACGGAATGATGAAGAGCAGATAGTATATATATATATATATATATATATATATATATATATATATATATATATATATAATGATGGAAGAAGAATATAACGATGGAAGAAGGATATAATGATGGAAGAAGAATATAACGATGGAAGAAGGATATAATGATGGAAGAAAAAGGATGTAATGATGGAAGAAGAATATAATCATGGAAGAAGGATATAATGATGGAAGAAGGATATAATGATGGAAGAAGAATATAACGATGGAAGAAGGATATAATGATGGAAGAAAAAGGATGTAATGATGGAAGAAGGAGGATATAATGATGGAAAAAGAAGGATATAATTATGGAAGAAGGATATAATGATGGAAGAAAAAGGATGTAATGGTGAAAGAAGAAGGATATAACGATGGAAGAAGGATATAATGATGGAAGAAAAAGGATGTAATGATGGAAGAAGAAGGATATAATGATGGAAGAAGAATGATATAATGAAGGAAGAAGGATATAATGATGGAAGAGGAAGGATATAATGAAGGAAGAAGGATATGATAATGGAAGAAGGATATAATGATGGAAGAAGAAGGATATAATGATGGAAGAAGAAGGATATAATCAAGTAAGAAGAAGGATATAATGATGGGAGAAGGATATAATGATGGAAGAAAAAGGGTATAATGATCTAAGAAAGATATAATGATGGAAGAAGGAGGATATAGATGGACGAAGAAGGATATAATGATTGAAGAAGAAGGATATAATGATGGAAGAAGGATATAATGATGGAAGAAGGAGGATATAATGATGGAAGAAGAAGGATATAACGATAGAATGAGGGAGGATATAATGATGGAAGAAGGAGGATATAATGATGGATAAAGACAAATATAATTGATGATGATGATGATAATGATGATTTTTATAATGATGACTAAGGCAAAAGAAAGAATAATAATATGATCATTATGAAGAAAACAACGAGAAAAGGGGATTAAGAAAGAAGAAAAATATGATTATGTTGCAAAATAAAAAATGAGGATTAGAAACAAAAAAAGATTGAAAATATGTGCGTAATGATATTGGTGGAGATTTAAAAAAAAAAGAAGATGATGAATATTATTGCGTTACAGAAGAGGAAGAATATAATTCTGCTGATTAAGAAAATGAAGATGATGCAAAGAAAAGAAAAATAGTCGAAGAATATTTAAAAAAAAAAAAACACAGAAAAATATAATAATAACGATGACGATAATGATGAAGAATAAGAAAAATATAAAACAAGATTATGGAAAAGAAGAGTATGAATATGTTGAAGAAGTTATCTCTAAAGTTTTCTATAAGATCATTAAGATTAAAATCAATACTTTGTTGCGCGAGAAGAGCAAAAGGGATTTTTAAAAAGAGAAGCCGTGATCACGTGTTCAGTAAAGGTAAAGGTACGTGACTTGAATCGACGACTTAGGAAGCGTAATTTTACCCATATGTGCTCGGTTGCCTATTCAGAAGTGTTCGGAGACTCCTGTCTAGTGTTGCCTCAAGCATTGTAACTCACAAGCGAGGCGCCATTCCTCACCTTCCCACAGTATTAACCCTGTGACCCATTTCTGCCAGCGGCTAGGTCAACCGTGGGCTTTTCTTTCTTTATCTAACCACAAGCAGAATTCACACTGCCTCCAGTGAGAGTCGGATATACAGGTATTCGGCGGTAGCCAGTAGAGTTGTGTTTTTCCCAACTAGGCTACCGAGGCAAGAATTACACTTGAATGAACACGTTGAAAAGCAAATATCTTTTAATCGTAGCTTCTTTGACTTCAAATAAGCTTACAACAATATAAATAAAGGAGCCTCCATATCTGAGTGGTTAGTGTGCTCGCTTCCTGAAAGTCTAGGCTCGATCCTCAGCAAAGGCGGATTTTTTTTCGGACTGACAAGGCTCCGGGGTTGACCCAGGCTCTAAAAATGGGTACCACAGATTTTTTCGTAGAAGTAAAGGCGACCTGGCGTGATACCGACCATATCACTCAAAAGTGTGCCGCGGTCATGGAAAAATATGGTCTCTAACACCATATTACCCATACGCCTAGCAAAGCCTGGAGGGAAACCTTACCTACTTTACTAATGTAGATAAAGACTTGTTGAATAACTGGAGACATTACTGAACACAGCTAAGAAATTATTGCTATTGTAAGAGATTCGTTTCTCGATCTTCTTGCCTCATCATCATCATTATCATCAAGTACCGGGCCTGCTGGCGTAGGTGATCATGTCTCTCCACAACTTTCAATCTCGACATTTATTTATCATTTCTGTTGTTGACCTTCTGCTAAGCCATTCTCTTAAGCTGTCTGGTATCTTTTCTCTTTGCTTCCCTCGATCTCTTCATGTAGTAGATGTATATGATTCATCATGAATCGCCACTTCTTGCCTAGCGAAGAACGTTCTGTGAAAAGGAGCGATGATGAGAGGTAGGCAGAGAAAGAGATGGGAATATACCATCAAAGAATGAACTAGGCTTCGACTTCTGCAGAGTCCCAAAGAGTGACTGGATATAGAGAGGAATGGAGAAGGTTGACGAAGTCTGTCAGTGATGCTCCAAGTAAAAAAAATGTAAAGTGCCCCGTCACGCCAAATGGTGTATAGGGAATATGGTGTTCGTGACCATTAATTTTACGGACATTCGGCACACGATTTTTGGGGTAATGTGGTAGGTATTACGCCCATGCCCCTTTACTTTCCCAGAAAAAAAGTAAGTACCCATTAAGGTTGGGTGAACCTGGAAGCCATCGATCAGGATCGAATCTGGCCTCTTGTCCTTTGTAGTCCATTTCACTAACCACTGATCTTTTCGGCTCCCAGTGACGCTCCAACGACCCCAATGGTTATTGGAAGATGATGATGATGAGATTTGTAGAACGCTTAATGTACAATTTGCATAAAGGAATGACCGCATTAATGGTTCCAGGCTGAAGCAAAGATGCATCTTATCCCCTGTGGAGTTTGGATTTTCCATTTAATTTCTCAGGAGGAAACAACACCCAGTTAGCGAGGGACATTAACAACAATGGAAGCCATTAGGAGACACGTTTATTTTGCGGGCGGCATTGTTCTATTTGCAGCAGGGCAAATACAGTGCAAGAAAACAGTCGATGCCATGTCTTCAAGTGCTAGTAGAGTGGAACTTGAGATCTGCCGAGAAAATACGAGAGTAATGACCAAAATATAGGTACTGAAGTATAAAAAGTAGTCAGAATGGAAAGTAGTAGAAGTAAGAAGACTCATTAGTCATCTAATTATCCTCATTGGGTGCCTCGGTGGCCTAGAAGGGAAAACCACCCCACTAGGTACCGTCGTTCGGACAACCCGTGTTCGATTCCCGCTGGAAGCAGTTTGTGAATTGTACTCATGGATGGAAAAAAATACCCCCGCGGTCGACCCATCAGCTAACTGAAATGGGTACCTGGGTAGCACTCTGAGTAGGTGAGAAATGACGCCTCGCCCATGAGTTACGTTGTCGCTTGAGGCGACACTAGACAGGAGTCTCCGAACACTTCTAGAAAGGCGGCCGAGCACATATGGATGATAACCCCTTTTCTAAGACGCCGATTCAAGTCTCGTACTTTACCTTAACCTTTATTCTCATCGAACAATTGTTAACAAGCGCTCAGATCTTCTCCTCGGTAAATCCGGCAGTGTGAAACGAAAACTGATTCACGAGTTCTCCCCCTTTCTCCTCATAGCTCTCCTAAATTTGACAACATCCCTAAATACTAATGTGAAGATCAGAGAGTCATACCTATACTGCTGCTTCACCAACAGCGTCGAAATCTTTATCCCGCGTTTCTTTTCGAGCGTACTATTAGGGGTATACGATCGTCCATCATTATGACGTAGTACGCACATTTTCCAACAATAGATGCACCCACAACGCTCGATTCACTTTAAAGAGGCCAATTCATATATTTCGGTTGTTCTAGAAGGAGACGTGGCCATTTAACCAAAAGTGTCAACTACAAACGAAGAGAGAATTGAAGGCGGACATATGACAAACTTGTCATGGTTTGTCATGGATGGAATCAAATAGGAAAGAATTACAAAGAGAACTTTCAAATAGAAATTAGCAGGAAAAAGAGAATGAGGTCGACCTCGGGAGATACTGCGAACATTTGCAAGGAAGGCAAAGATAGAAGGCATCAGCTCCTTTATTAAATTAGTAGGGTGGGGTGGTCGCCAAGATTTTGGACTATAACAAGGTTTACTGAGAGTCTTATGGGACGTCAGACGGCATTGAAATGACAAATGATGATAAAGTAGAAGTTGCGGTGTTGGTGGTGATAGTTGTGACAATAATGGTGATGATGATAATAGTGGCAGTGTGATGATAGTGGTGATGATGATTGTAACAGTGGTGGTGATGATTATGATGATGATTATAACAATGGTGATGATGTTGGTGATGATTGTGACAATGGTGATGATGTTGATGATGATTGTGACAAAGCTGGTGATGATGATGATGATGATGATGATGATTGTGAAAATGATGGTGGTGATGATTGTGGCAATGGCGGTGATGATGGTGATGATTATGACAATGGTGGTGGTGATGATGATGACGACGATTGTGACAATGGTGGTGGTCATGATTGTGATGGTTGTGACAATGGTGGTGGTGATGATGATGATGATTGTGACAATGTTGGTGGTGATGATGATGATGATGATGATGATTGTGATAATGGTGGTGATGATGATGATGATGATGATTGTGACAATGTTGGTGGTAATGATGATGATGATTGTGACAATGGTGGTGGTGGTGATGATGATTGTGATGATTTTGACAATGGTGGTGATTATGACTGTAACAATGGTGATGATGATGATGATGATTGTGACAATGTTGGTGGTGATGATGATTGTGACAATGGTGGTGCTGATGCTGATGATGATTGTGACAATTCTGGTGATAATGATGATGATGTTGATGATGATTGTGACAATGGTGGTGATGATGATGATGATGATGATGATTGTGAAAATGGTGGTGATGATGATTGTGACAATGGTGATGATGATGATGATGTTGATGATGATTGTGACAATGGTGATGATGATGATGATTGTTGATGATGATTGTGACAATGATGATGTTGATGATGATTGTGACAATGGTGATGATGATGATGTTGATGATGATTGTGACAATGGTGATGTTGATGATGATTATGACAATCGTGGTGATGTTAATGATGAAGAGTGTGACAATGGTTGTGATGAAAGTGATGGTGATGATTGTGACAATGGTTGTGATAAAAGTGATGGTGATGATTGTGACATTGATGATAGTAATGGTAATAATGATGATGATGGTGTGCTGACGATAGTGGTGATAGTGGTGGAGGTAATGACGCAGAATGGCTCAGACGAAAGTAGCTTTCCAAAAAATGAGGAAGATACTATACAATCTACTTTTGACAATGGAAACAAGAAAAAGAGTTCTTAAATGTTATGTACAGCCTTAATGTATGGATGTGAATCAAGGAAAATAGGACAACAGACAAGGAAATCACTGGAGTCTGAAGAAATGTGATTTTACAGAAGAATGTTGACAATACCATGGACAGCTAAGAAGAGTCATGAAAACGTTCAGAAAGAGGCCAAAGCAAAAAGAAAGCTAATTTCCAATATTAGGAAGAAACAATCATCATTTTTTGGCCATGTAATGAGAAGAGAACCGCTGGAATATATTGTAACAACAGGAAAAATTGAGGAACGAAGAGATCGAGGGAAGCAAAGAGAAAAGAAACCAGACAGCTTAAAAGAATGGCTTGGCAGAAAGTCAATAACAGAAATGATAAATAACTATCGAGATCGAAAGTTGTAGAGAGACACGATCACCTACGCCAGCAGGCCTGGTACTTGATGGTGATGAATGATGGTGGTAGTGACGATGATGACAGTGGTGATGCTGATGATTGTGATGATGTTAGTGATGAAGATGATGGTGAGACAGAAAGAAAGAGCAGGAATGAAAGGAGAATAAAAAGAAAAAGAAGACGACGTCGGCAACGATGAAGAATTATATGAGAAATAAGAGAAAGATAAAGTACACTTAGATGACCCCATAAATTACGTGAAGAACAAATCTATTGCCCTGTTTGCACATCAAAATAAGTATTAGCCATTTTCTCATGTTTCCTTCTTCCCACAAATTAATTAATTAAATTAACGAATTCAATGTTTATGTTGTTTGTTTCTCTTCTTTCAATACGGAATTGCTCCAGGTGACTGATTTTCTCCTTTTCTTTTAATCAGAGATGGGCTTATAAAAATGTTCAGGTTGTTCCTTTCCTCGTCAGGACTTTGCCAGAGAATTTGAAATGCTATTTGTTCTTTTTGATATTTGTATTCAGTTCGTCATTTTATGTAATTTAGATATTGGTTTGTATGTTAATGTCATTAAATGTGAGAAACAGCTTCAACACATAATTGCGGAGAGAGAGAGAGAGAGAGAGAGAGAGAGAGAGAGAGAGAGAGAGAGAGAGAGAGAGAGAGAGAGAGCATAACATTTTACATAAAAGCATTTCTATGTAAATCTCATAAGGGGAAATAACTGTTGAAATTGTCAAATTTTAATCTAAACTTTATTACAGTCCTTGATTTGAATGGGTGATAAATTAAGTAGTTGCTAGTAAGCAAATTTTATTAAGTGCGTTAAATGTTTGTCATATTTCTTTAATTTCTAAACATTGTTGGCTTGTCGATTTATTCATCCTTTCACCTTCCTAGTGAAACACGTGTCTTCAACAAACACTTTCCAAGTCATACCCATCTTGGTTTGCGTCATTTTCTTCAAACTATGTCATGACTTTTCCGGTCTCTTTTCATATTTGTGTCTCCCTAGATAAAGTCTTCTGCCTAAGTATCTCCCTAGATAATGTCTTCTGCCTAAGTGCCTCCCTAGATAATGTCTTCTGCCTAAGTGTTTCCCTAGATAATATCTTCTGTCTAAGTGTCTCTCTAGATAATATCGTCTTTCTTTGTCTCCCTAAATAATGTCTTCTGCCTAAGTGTCTCTCTAGATAATGTCTTCTGCCTAAGTGTCTCCCTAGATAATGTCTTCTGCCTAAGTGTCTCTCTAGATAATATCGTCTTTCTTTGTCTCCCTAAATAATGTCTTCTGCCTAAGTGTCTCTCTAGATAATATCGTCTTTCTTTGTCTCCTAAATGTCTTCTGCCTAAGTGTCTCTCTAGATAATATCGTCTTTCTTTGTCTCCCTAAATAATGTCTTCTGCCTAAGTGTCTCTCTAGATAATATCGTCTTTCTTTGTCTCCCTAAATAATGTCTTCTGCCTAAGTGTCTCTCTAGATAATATCGTCTTTCTCTGTCTCCCTAAATAATGTCTTCTGCCTAAGTGTCTCTCTAGATAATATCGTCTTTCTCTGTCTCCCTAAATAATGTCTTCTGCCTAAGTGTCTCTCTAGATAATATCATCTTTCTGTGTCTCCCTCAATAATGTCTTCTGCCTAAATATCTCTCTAGATAATATCATCTTTCTGTGTCTCCCTAAATAATGTCTTCTGCCTAAGTGTCTCTCTAGATAATATCGTCTTTCTTTGTCTCCCTAAATAATGTCTTCTGCCTAAGTGTCTCTCTAGATAATATCGTCTTTCTGTGTCTCCCTAAATAATGTCTTCTGCCTAAGTGTCTCTCTAGATAATATCATCTTTCTGTGTCTCCCTAAATAATGTCTTCTGCCTATGTGTCTCTCTAGATAATATCATCTTTCTGTGTCTCCCTAAATAATGTCTTCTGCCTAAGTGTCTCTCTAGATAATATCATCTTTCTGTGTCTCCCTAAATAATGTCTTCTGCCTAAGTGTCTCTCTAGATAATATCCTCTTTCTGTGTCTCCCTAAATAATGTCTTCTGCCTAAGTGTCTCTCTAGATAATATCCTCTTTCTGTGTCTCCCTAGATAATGTCTTCTGTCTAAGTATCTCCATAGATAATGTCTTCTGTCTTAGTATCTCCATAGATAATGTCTTCTATCTAAGTATCTCCCTAGATAATGTCTTCTGTCTAAGTATCTCCATAGATAATGTCTTCTGTCTAAGTATCTCCCTAGATAATGTCTTCTGTCTGAGTATCTCCCTAGATAATGTCTTCTGTCTAAGTATCTCAATAGATAATGTCTTCTGCCTAAGTATCTCCCTAAATAATGTCTTCTGCCTAAGTATCTCCCTAGATAATGTCTCTTTTTAAGCGTTATGTGGATCACACGATCGTGACATTTCTGACTTGTTTCTACTACAGGCTCTCCTGCTCCTGAGCGGTATGTACATTAGCCTGGTACAGCCAGAACCAGGTCCTATCAGGATTGGTCTGCACGCTGTATTTCCTAGGACAACGGGATCGTTCAGAAGTGCTATCACTGACCCATTCTCTGGTAATAACAAAGCTCGGACTTTGTCCAATTTTGGGTAAATATACTATTTTCAGCTCCTGTATATTGTTATTATTTATTCCTCTTTATTGTCAGTGCTTATTAACCTATATTGTAAGTATTTATTACTCTATATTATAAGTACTTATTACTTTATATTGTAAGTATTTGTTCCTCTTTATTGTCAGTATTCATTACTCTATATTGTAAGTATTCATTACTCTATATTGTAAGTATTCATTACTCTATATTTTTATTATTTATTACTCTATATTATAAGTACTTATTACTCTATATTGTAAGTATTCATTACTCTATATTGTTATTATTTATTACTCTATATTATAAGTACTTATTACTCTATATTGTAAGTATTTATTACTCATTACGGAAACTATTTACATTCCATTTGAAGGCATTAGAACCAAAAAAAAACTATTTTAAAAATGTCTACAATATAATTATCTCAATTTTGGGCTTTGTCACAGGAAGGGAGAGAACTATATGAGTGAAGAATATAGGCTGCATGTCCAGTGCAATCGCGAGCCTCATGACAACATGAGGAATAGGAAAGTTCCCCCAACCACCGGGCGAGAGACCAGTAGGGTATACCAGTTACCAGGCTGCATGCTCATGCTGTGAATACCAAATTGATTCATCCAGCATCATCGTTTACTGGTAGCGAATACGTGTATTTTGAATACCCCCAGGCGAATCATGTGGATATCAAAAGCAAGAGGAGCTTTCGTTGCACTGAAAAATTTTCAACTCCAATGTAAAGTCAGTCTTATTATATGGCTGTGAAACATGGAGAACAACAAAATAGGCAATCATGAAGATACAGACTTTTATTAATGGATTCTTACGCAGAATAAAAGGATGGAAATGACAGGTAAAATCACTAACATAGAATTATGGAAATGTACCAGTCAAATACCAGTGGATAAAGAGATACAGCGAAGACGATGGCCCTGAATAGAATGCACACTGCGGAAACCAACTGAGAGTATTAGACAACAGGCCCTTTTTTAGAATCCGCAAGGGAAAAGACAAAGAGGCAGACCGGGGAATTCTTGGAGAAGACAGACAGAAGCAGAGATTAAGATGATGGGGAAGACATGGAATGATCTTAAAAGAATGGCAAGAAACAGAACGGCCTGGAAAGTGTTTGTTGAAGACCTATGCTCCACAGGGAGCTGAAAGGTAGAAGAGGAAGATATATGTTACATGTCCAGTGCAATCGCCAGAAGGTGTTTAGGTCACAGACTTAATTTCACATCAATCTTCTTCTTGTACTTCTATCCTTCCTCTGCTGCCGTTGGCGTCGAGGGGAGAAACAATCTGCGATTCTTTGAATCTCACACCAATGAGATTTAAAAAAAAAACGTTAAGATGCTACTGTGATTAATAGATGAATAACAACAAAATCACGATCTCATATTTTAGCATGATACGTTATCCCTTCGGACATTCGTTTCCACTTTAAAACCATAGTGTGCCTCTGTTTATCCGTGAAGAAATAATAAAGTACTTTTGCAAATAAAAAATATGTGTATGTCACTTTCATACGACCAAAGCCTCCACCACATATTGTAGCAGCTTCGATATCTTTTGTACGGACACTTCATGAAATTGTACAAAATTGATTATTACATCATATTCTAAACTTCTCTCACATACCAAAAAAATTCTTTTTTTTGTTTATCTGTCTTCTTTTTTTCATTCTGTTTTTTTGCAACACTGATAAAAGTGATAATACTGACAGAAGTAACAACACTGACGGAAGTAACAACACTGATAAAAGTGATAATACTGACAGAAGTAACAACACTGACGGAAGTAACAACACTGATAAAAGTGATAATACTGACAAAAGTAACACCACTGACGGAATTAACAACACTGATAAAAGTGATAATACTGACAGAAGTAACAACACTGACGGAAGTAACAACACTGATAAAAGTGATAATACTGACAGAAGTAACAACACTGACGGAAGTAACAACACTGACAAAAGTGATAATACTGACAAAAGTGACAACACTGACAGAAGTGAATGTCGCAGACTTCAGTAACAACGCTGACTGTGATAATAACACTGACGGAAGTAACAACATGAACAGAAGTGACAGCACTGACAGAAGTAACAACATGAACAGAAGTGACAGCACTGACAGAAGTAACAACATGAACAGAAGTGACAGCACTGACAGAAGTAACAACACGAACAGAAGTGACAGCACTGACAGAAGTAACAACACGAACAGAAGTGACAGCACTGACAGAAGTAACAACACGAACAGAAGTGACAGCACTGACAGAAGTAACAACACGAACAGAAGTGACAGCACTGACAGAAGTAACAACACGAACAGAAGTGACAGCACTGACAGAAGTAACAACACGAACAGAAGTGACAGCACTGACAGAAGTAACAACACGAACAGAAGTGACAGCACTGACAGAAGTAACAACACGAACAAAAGTGACAACACTGACAGAAGTAACAACACGAACAGAAGTGACAGCACTGACAGAAGTAACAACACGAACAGAAGTGACAACACTGACAGAAGTAACAACGCGATCAGAAACAACAACACTGACAGAAGTGACAACATGGACTGCCAAATCTGGGCTTATTAACTCTTTATCCCCAAACCCATCTCTTGTAAATTCTAAAGTACTTGTATAATGTTTAATTAATAGTATATACCTTTAACCCATGTTACATTAACCCATGCTTTTATGTTCCTTTTAATTTTAATCTATAGATTTATATTGTGTACAATCTTTTCAATTTGATTTATACTTTGCAAATTTTAATGAGAAACAAAATATATACACGAGTGTGAAGTTCATTACATTTGCTAGTTTACAATTTGATCAAATGACATAATTTTGTCTAAATAAGTTAATAGTTTGGGTTGTAAAAATTTTAAGAAACAGCTTGTTGCGTGATTTTAGTTTTTACTTTACTGGGTTGTGTCACTGCAGTCAGGGCATTTTGTGCTGCTACCCTTCTTCATTGATCAGTGTAAAGTGGTCGTTTCTGTTTATTCTGTGAGTTTTTCATTTCATACCGGTGAATCCACTCTGATTGAGTACATGCTTGGACGTAGAACCCTGTTCTGCGCCATTGACCCGGTGCATCCGATTTTCGCCAGAATTTTATTTGGGTTTGTATTCCTTATCCTTTGATTGTCCCTAATCTTCATACAAGACAGCAGATTGTCTTTTCTGTAGAGGGATTCTGCCCTTAGACGGTCGGCCCTCTCGGGCTTGCGAGCACCACCTGCCCGAGCTTTGCGTAGAGTTGTCTCTCTCATAGGTGGTCTGATCTTCTGAGCTCTGGAGCACCACCCGCCTGTTTGATAGAGGACAGAAAGAGGAGAAAAGACAGAGAAGCATTGAACCCATGAAGTGGGGATGGATTAGCTCAGACCAGAGCGTGCACCACTCGCCGGTTTGATCTGAGTCTTCACTTAAAGAGTTTCATCAAATCCTGGCTCCTTTGTCTAGCTCCTCACCAAGGACCTGTCCAGCTTGGGTGACCCTGCCAGGAGGTAAGCTCACACTGGCATTGCTCCTTGGATCCCGGAGGCGCACAGGCCCTCCAACCACAAGAAGGTGGGCCTAATGTGGAGGGATCCCGCTGAGTGAGGGTTACCTGGCCAAGAATGCACGAGTTTGTTACGTTGCCGTAGTTGTTGTACACAGGACATTATATGTGGTGACCACTTCTCGTCTCGTACTAAAGGAGGACGGCAAAGATTTACACTAAATCAGGGGTTCTCAAACTGTGGTCCGCCGCCACCCCCCCCCCTCCCCAGGGGTCCTCGGTACCATCACAGGGGGTCCGCGAAAGATTGAAGAATAGTATATTTTGTAGCTAAATTGAACAAAGGAAATAAAGAATGAAAGCCATGGGGTCCGCGACTGCAAAACGTATTCAACCGGGGTCTGCGGTAATGGAAGGCTTGAGAACCTCTTCACTAAACGTTTTACATCTGGACACCGTTGGCTCTGCCACAGTTTCAGCGTCTACTGTTTACGAACGAAACGCGTAAAAACCACCGAACACATACCTTGAATACCCATGAGATTGAGCTGTGACCAGAAGGTAAGTCTCACGCGTTAAACTCAACTACGTGCCATTTCTGTTTTGTAATACAATTAAAACATTAATGCCGTCAACCAAGTTGTTATTGGGTCACATCTCACACGAAATCAAGACTATCATCAGGTTAACTTCCATCGTCAACACAGCTACACATCCATATCCATTGGGGATTGGCACAGATATAAAATATATAGAATATCAAATACTATGTGAGGCCGCCATTTTTTCAGATCGGTGTTACTGTTTTTATATTTCCTGTTTGTATTTCTGTGTTGATTTAGAATAGTTTGCGTTAGTACCTGATGAAGGCTATTGTCGAAACGTCGTAGCTTGTCTTGCCTATCTATTAGTTTAGCTGATTTATACCATTTTGTGTTTATTTAGCATATCCAATGGAAAGAAACTTGTTCCCCTGAAAGTTCACCCGCAGAAAACATATACTTACCCTCGGAAATGTACAAAATAATAAGTGTGGGACATTTGTCCCACAGAGAATTGTTACGTAGGAACCGGAAATTGTACGGATGACGTCATGATAATTGATCACCTTAATTTTCACTGATGGTTTCAGGCCTGTTTCACGAGTCTTTGACATAGCCACGTCATACACACGATCTGAGTATGCACCGAAAGAGCTCTTGGACATGCTTTGCAAGGACGTTTTCCCAAAGAATACAATCACCATCTTCTACGTCAACAATCATTTAGGGTTGCAGCAGTATACGCCACCGGCAGGTAGGTATGACCATATTGTATTCCACTATCTGTAACTATAAATATGTCCAATTTAATTGATATAAAAAGTAAGTGCAGTCTAAAATAAAAATGTTAATCCAAAGTTCAATCAGTGCTATTGTACGGCTGTAAAACATGGAGAACTAAGAATAGCAAAATGTTATATCTTCTCAACATTCCTGTATAGTGCAGAAACATGGACATTATACAAGAAAACAGAACAGAAAATTAAAGCCTATGAAATGTGAATTTATAAAAGAAAAGGTAGAATTGGATGACAAGAAAAGAAAACAAACGATGAAATCTTTAAAAAAAAATAATAATGAAATGAGAACTACTAAATAAAATTCAAACAAGAGAAATGAGATTTTGGGGGCATGTTAAAATACACAGCTGCCTACTAAAAGTAATCTTGCAAGGAAAAATACAAGGTAAAAGAGATAGAGGCGGACCAAGACTAACATGGACGAGTAACATCAAGAGATGGAAAAGTCAGCCTATGATAACCTGCACCATCAAAGCAAGAGACAGAGAGGAATGGCGGTCTACTGTAGCCAACCTTTGATGTGGAGACGACACTTAACGATGGTAATGATGAAACATGGAGAACAACACAGATGCAGACCTTCATTAATGGATGCTTACGCAGAATAAAAGGATGAAAATGGCAGGACAAAATCACTAATGTAGAATTATGGAAAGTACCAGCCAAATACAAGTGGACAAAAAGATACAATGAAGACGATGGCGCCGGATAAGACAAACACTGCAGGAGCCAACTTAGAGAATTACACGATAGGCCTTTTTTTTTTAATCCCCAGGAGAAGCAAAGAGGAGAAAAAAAAATATTATTGGAGAAGACCGGTGGAAGCAGAGATGAAAGTGATGGGGAAGACATGAGATGATCTTAAAAGAATAGCAAGAACAGAATGGTAATTTTAAAAAAAAAGGAAAGGGTTGTATGGTAAAAGCTTTTGGCAGGTAAGAAATAAAACGAAAGTAGGACGACGTTTTGGCCAAGTAGGCCTTTAGCTGGTACGATAAACAACAAAGCAGAAATATATAACAATATACACAGAAATGTAAATGCTGGCGATAATATGTTAGACTATTTAAACAGTAAAATAAGTCACTTTCCTGTGGTCCGGACCATTGTCTGTGGGACGCCGTTCTACTTTTGTTTTGTTTCCCACCTGCGTAAAGCTGTTACTATAACATTTTTTTCTTGTCATTCTTATCATCAGCTCTACAGCAGCATCACATGCCTATGCATCTTGATGCATTGTTATGCCTTTACCCCGATGGCAAAAACAGAACACTTGGAAAGTGTTTGTTGAAGATCTATGGAGCTGACAGGAAGAAGTGGAAGTGCAGTCTCATAGCATGTTATTGTATTGGTTGTGATTAATTTTTATCTCGAATTTGACGGGTGTTACATTTATCAGCTGAATTTCTTCACTGATGTCGAGGTGAACGATATCCAAAGACCAGCCTTGTGTGTAATGTGCAGGGTCTCCCATAGTAAGGGGTTAAGGCCCCCAAAAAAATGCATATAAATGCACAAAAATACGAAGCTGCAGTAAAGATGATTGTAAAGGAGAGATGAAAAAATAGAGAAAAATCATCATCATCATCATTGAGTGCCGTCTCCGCAACGAAGGTTGGCTACCATGGAGTGCCATTTTGCTCTATCTCTTGCTTTGATGGTGCAGGCTGTCATCGGTTGATTTGTCCATCTTTTGATGTTACTCGTCCATGTTAATCTTGGTCTGCCTCTGCCTCTTTTACCTTGTATTTTCCCCTCCAGGATCACTTTCAGTAGGCTGTTGTGTCTTTTAACATGGCCTAAGAATCGCATTTGTCTTGTTCTAATTGTGTTCAGAAGTTCTCTTTTCATTTTTAGTTGTTTTAAGACTTTGTCGTTTGTTTTCTTTTCCTTCCATCCAATTCTACCTATTCTTCTATATATCCACATTTCAAAGGCTTCAATTCTCTGTTCTGTTTTCTTGTCTAATGTCCATGTTTCAGCACCATATAGGAATATTGAGAAGATGTAACATTTTGCTATTCTTAGTTTTAGCTCTGGTGTTATTTGTTTTGATGTTAGTTTGTCCTTCATGACATTAAAATTACTTTTTGCCATTCCTATTCTTTTGTTTATTTCAGTTGTACATTTTCCATCACTGGTTATAGTATGTCCAAGGTAGTTATAGTTCTGAACTGTCTCAAGGTCTATTCCTTCAATTTTGATATCCACTTGTGGGTTTTGAGTATTTTCTTTGTTTATGATCATAGTTTTAGTCTTTTTGATATTCATATCTAGTCCATATTTTTTGCTTGTCGTGTTTATTTCATTAAGTAATTGTTGTAGGTCTTTAGGATTTTCTGCTAGTAGTACAGTATCGTCAGCATATCTTAGGTTATTGATTATCTTTCCATTAATTTGTAGGCCTGGCATCTCTATGATGTTTTTAAAGATTTGCTCAGTGTATAGATTGAACAAGCTTGGTGATAGAGAATGCACCCCTGTCTTACTCCTCTTTTTATATCAATGGGTGTAGAGAACTCTTTGTTATATTTTATTATTGCTGTTTGCTCCCAGTATAGATTGCATATTAGTCGTATATCCATGTCATCTAGATGTATCTCTTTTAGGCATTCTATAAGTTGTTTGTGGTGTACTCTATCAAAAGCTTTGGTGTAGTCTATGAAGCAGGCATATATTGGTTTGTTTACTTCTGTGTATTTTTCGATTAATGTTCTCATGCAGAATATGGCTTCTTTTGTCCCGCTATTTTTCCTAAATCCAAATTGCTGCTCATCTAATTCAGTATTGATTTTATTCTGAATCCTTCCTTGTATAACTTTTAGCAAGATTTTTGTAACATGGCTCATTAGGCTTATTGTTCTAAAGTCACTGCATTCAACTGCACCATTCTTTTTAGGCAATGCAATGAAAGTTGATGTTTTTAGTTCATTTGGTATGTATCCTGTGTGGTATATGTCGTTGCATATGTCTGTAATCACTTCAATGCCAAAATCTTCAAGTGCCTGTATCATCTCTATCTGTATGCTTTCAGGTCCTGCTGCTTTTCCCCTTTTCATTGTTTTTATAGCTTTTTCCACCTCAGATTTTAAGATTTTATAGCCTGATGTACAATTTATAACTGGTTTCTTGTCCCTTTGATCATGAAATAGTTCTGTTATATATTCCTGCCATCTATCTATGATATCCTTATTGTCTGTTAGCATTTTTCCTTTTTTGTCTGCAATGCATCCACCTTCTGTGGCTTTTTTATTTTTATTAGTCATTCTCTTTATTTCTGTGTGCATTCCTCTTAGGTCTTGTTTGCTTTCCATAGTTTCTATTTCTCTACATTTTTGGCTGAGCCAGTCTTCTTTTGCCTTTTTGCACATTTTGCGTATCTCATTATCTATTTTATTGTATTGGGCAGTGTTCTTCGCTTGTCTCCTTTCTTCCATTTTTTCTAAGATGGTGTTAGTTATCCATTTTTGTTTTTTTGTTCTTTTCTCTTTTGGGTAAGGTGTCGCAGGCTTTTTGTATGCTTTTCTTTATGCATTGCCATTTGGTTGTTATTTTTTCATCAGGATTTTCTCTTCTGTATTGTTCAATTCCTTCCTCTAGCAGCTTCTGGTATGTGTTCTTTACTTGTATTGTATAGGTATCTTTAATATCTTTTTGATTTAAAGCTGTTATGTCGAGTGGGTTTGTTGATGAATCAGATTTTTGCTTGTTTCTCTTTAGTTTGATTTTCATTTTAATCATTACAGGATTGTGATCAGAATTAATATCTGCTCCTGGGTAGGTTTTGGCTTTCTTTCAGAGAAAAAACGGTGTGGTTAAAGCTTTACGTAATAAATGGACGGCACAAATCTGAACGACGATATGTTACCTCAAAAACATTGTCCGACGCATTACAGTTGGGGTAACCTATACAGTGTCCCCCCACATATATTTGTAAAACCCTTCCACCTGTGTTTTGACCCATCATTAGCATACATTAGCTACATCTGGTACCTTGCCCGACTATCGTTCATTTTCCTTCTGGCCACAGCGCAGTACACAGGGAAGGCATGTTTATTCTTATTTCTCTTATTTCTCGTTCTAGTTCGAAATTGTTTTATTTTAGATACTTTATTATTAGTTAGTTATGTAGAGCTCATTTTTTATTTACTTACACATCTTTGTGTGTGTGTTGTTTGTTCCTGCTGGAGGCCTATTGAGCCGAAACGTGTCTACCCACGTTAAAACTCTCAACGATAAAAATATGAGGTACTCGGAGAGTATCTGCCTGTAAGACGGGGGACATCTGAGCACACAACTACCAGTGTGGAAAATAAGCTAAAGTGATATTCACTCAAAATTCAGTCTCTCGGGACTTCACTCGAGATGTAAAGCTGGCAACGGTAAACAACAAACAACATTAAATCAAGCAGCGGTGCAGAATCCCTGGCCATTCTGTAGAGGGAGCTCTCATAGTCCAACGAATTCTATTTCAGATTCTTCAATCTTACCATTGTTTCTGTCCTTCCACAGTCAGATACCTACCACGTATCTTGGAGTCTCTGGGCCTTCCTATAATCTCGTATGACACACAATTCTCACCAAATGCCAGGGTAAGTCATGCACGACATTTATAATTATGTTCGTAATGCACCCATTTCTTTTGCTACTACTGGGGAAGAGAAGCTTGATGACCGTGGGTGGGTTGGCAAGGACAGGGACCTAAAACTGACCTAGACCCCACGTCAACTTGTGTACGGCGCCTTCTAGAAACACAAGATACTAGCAAATGAGGTATTATTATTATTATTTTTACTGTTAAGCCTACAAATATTGTTATTTCTTGTTGTGTTATTATAATTACTATTTCAACCACTACGACTTTGACTTGCTACTTATTACAAATAATTTTGCTTGCAATATTCATAATAGTATTAATACCTATTCCGGTATTACTATAACAAGAAGATACAGACTTAAATTAAAGGATGTTTGCGTAGAATGACAGTATGGAAATTGTAGGACAAAAGCACTAAGGTAGAATTTATGGAAAAGTACCAGTTAATTACCAGTGGACAATGAAGACAAGTGTTAAACCGAAGACGATGGCGCAGGATAGGACACACACTTCGGAAGCCAACTGAGAATATTACACTACAAGTCCTATTTTGGAATCCCCAAAGAAAAGACAAAAGGGAAGGCCAAAATATTACTGGAGAAGACAGGTGGAATCAGAGAGGAAGACGATTAGAATACATGGAATGATCTTCAAAGAATGCCAAGAAACAGAACGGTTTGGAAAGTGTTTGTTGAAGACCTATGCTCCACGGGGAGTTGAAAGGAAGAGGAAGAAGTATTACTATTAGAAAAAATAACATTTTAAAAGTCTACTAAAACTCTTTACCTAATAACAAGCTAAAGATCCACCTAAAATCTACTAAAACTCTTTACCTAATCACAAGCTAAAGATCCACCTAAAATCTACTAAAACTCTTTACCTAATAACAAGCTAAAGATCCACCTAAAATCTACTAAAACTCTTTACCTAATAAAAAGTTAAAGATCCACCTAAAATCTACTAAAACTCTTTACCTAACAACAAGTTAAAGATCCACCTAAAATCTACTAAAACTCTTTACCTAATAACAAGCTAAAGATCCACCTAAAATCTACTAAAACTCTTTACCTAATAACAAGCTAAAGATCCACCTAAAATCTACTAAAACTCTTTACCTAATAATAAGCTAAAGATCCACCTAAAATCTACTAAAACTCTTTACCTAATAACAAGCTAAAGATCCACCTAAAATTTACTAAAACTCTTTACCTAATAACAAGCTAAAGATCCACCTAAAATCTACTAAAACTCTTTACCTAATAATAAGCTAAAGATCCACCTAAAATCTACTAAAACTCTTTACCTAATAATAAGCTAAAGATCCACCTAAAATCTACTAAAACTCTTTATCTAATAACAAGTTAAAGATCCACCTAAAATCTACTAAAACTCTTTACCTAATAACAAGTTAAAGATCCACCTAAAATCTACTAAAACTCTTTACCTAATAACAAGCTAAAGATCCACCTAAAATCTACTAAAACTCTTTACCTAACAACAAGCTAAAGATCCACCTAAAATCTACTAAAACTCTTTACCTAATAACAAACTAAAGATCCACTTAAAATCTACTAAAACTCTTTACCTAATAACAAATTAAAGATCCACCTAAAATCTACTAAAACTCTTTACCTAATAACAAACTAAAGATCCACCTAAAATCTACTAAAACTCTTTACCTAATAACAAACTAAAGATCCACCTAAAATCTACTAAAACTCTTTACCTAATAACAAACTAAAGATCCACCTAAAATCTACTAAAACTCTTTACCTAATAACAAACTAAAGATTCACCTAAAATCTACTAAAACTCTTTACCTAATAACAAACTAAAGATCCACCTAAAATCTACTAAAACTCTTTACCTAATAACAAACTAAAGATTCACCTAAAATCTACTAAAACTCTTTACCTAATAACAAGCTAAAGATCCACCTAACATCTACTAAAACTCTTTACCTAATAACAAACTAAAGATCCACCTAAAATCTACTAAAACTCTTTACCTAATAACAAACTAAAGATTCACCTAAAATCTACTAAAACTCTTTACCTAATAACAAGCTAAAGATCCACCTAACATCTACTAAAACTCTTTACCTAATAACAAACTAAAGATCCACCTAAAATCTACTAAAACTCTTTACCTAATAACAAGCTAAAGTTTTACTTAAAATGTATTAAAACTTCACCAAACTAAGTTCAAAACTCACACACAACTCTGATCGAAATATCTACTTAAATCTGCAGACCCGGGATCGACAAAACACACTTCCAAATGTATTAAAACCTTCACTCAAAACAAAGCAAAGCCACCATCTAATATTTACTGAAATATAAAATAGATTTTAAAACGGTATGGAGAAACTAATCTCAATGAAAGACAAGACAAACTTTCACGTTTCAGTTAAAGTCTTAATCAACCCAACGTAGATTTTTGTCGAGACGTTGAAGTTAGTCTTGTCTTTCTACTCCGCACAATTGTATTTTTATGTTCTATGTTCTCTGCAGCTATACTCGGGGCCCCGCATAGTGTTTAATACTTTTGTATCTCTCTCTCTCTCTCTCTCTCTCTTTCTCTCTCTCTCTCTCTCTCTCTCTCTCTCTCTCTCTCTGCGATCAGGACTCAATCAGAGTAGGATTCCAGACTCTCACATGAAGTCAGCTGTCAGGTTAAGTGTGTTGATCGCCCCCACAGGCAGAACATCCCAATTAGAGTCTGCCAGCTCCACTCTGATTGAACACCCGTTAAAACGTTACATATTTTATATGTGTGCTTATTTATATTTACTGAAATACCCACGTTCACAGAAGCCCCTGCCCAGTACTTACTGAAACATTCAATCTGGTATATACGCTCAGCCGAGACTCTGACCCCCATTCAACATTCACAAAATTCTCCACGAAGTAAAATAAAACTTAAAGTGCCCGTAACACCAAGTGGCGTGTAGGGAATATGGTGTTAGTGCCCATAATTTTTATAGATCTCAAGCACATAATTATTGGAGGTAATGTGGTTGGTATTACGCCCGTGCCGCTTTACTTTCCTACAAAAATATCAGGTACCCATTTAAGGCTGGGTGAACCCAGAAGCCGTCGATTGGGATCGAACCCTACAATGTGTCCTTTGTAGTCCAGTTCACTAACCACTGAGCTATCGCGGCTAGCAGCAACATATACTGGCATGTAACTTCCATGTAAAATCCATTTTGTTTCAACATCATTTCCCCCACCCCTTTTCTACGTAACATCTACACAAATCTCCCCTTTCAAGATAAATCTTCAATCACATCCAAAAAATCTCGTACATAAATCTCCATTCCATATCTCCATAATCACCCACATACATCGCCCCACAACATCCATATAAAACGCCAGTTAACTTCCTTATAAATTCTCTATCTCTCGCCAGATTAAACCACACCTTCACTACCCATCACCACTAAATCTTACCCCACTCCCCATCACCACTAAACCTTACCCCACTCCCCATCCCCACTAAACCTTACCCCACTCCCCATCACCACTAAACCTTACCCCACTCCCCATCACCACTAAATCTTACCCCACTCCCCATCACCACTAAACCTTACCCCACTCCCCATCCCCACTAAACCTTACCCCACTCCCCATCACCACTAAACCTTACCCCACTCCCCATCCCCACTAAACCTTACCCCACTCCCCATCACCACTAAACCTTACCCCACTCCCCATCACCACTAAACCTTACCCCACTCCCCATCATCACTAAACCTTACCCCACTCCCCATCACCACTAAACCTTACCCCACTCCCCATCATCACTAAACCTTACCTCACTCCCCATCATCACTAAACCTTACTTCACTCCCCATCACCACTAAACCTTACCCCACTCCCCATCATCACTAAACCTTACCCCACTCCCCATTATCACTAAACCTTACCCCACAATCAAAGAAATCTCCGTTCCACATCCAGTAGTATATCCTCCACCATATCCCACAATTCCATATCCGACTAACCTTCCCTGCCATAACCGTAATGGCTTTCTACCTATTTCCTGAAACCCAGGAATGCTTTTATAACAAATCTTCCTGCTTCCCAAATAACCATATCCCATATTTTCACAGCCTGCTCTCTCTATACAACTGGCCCCTACCATGGGTCAAATGATGGACGTCATATTCGCTTTCCTTAAGAAGTTCCACTGGACAGATTTCTCCTTCCTGTGTACACTGTCCTATGGGTGTTTAGATGAGATTACTTCCATCAGAGCCAAAGTTGACGAGTTTCAGCAAAAGACAAATTTCAGCGTCTATGGTTTTGAAACATACGCGTGAGTTGTGTGTTTTTATGTTGAGATGTTAATGAGGGAGGACGTGTGAGTTGTGTGTTTTTATGTTGAGATGTTAATGAGGGAAGACGCGAGAGTTGCGTGTTTTTATTTTGAGATGTTAATGAGGGAGGACATGTGAGTTGTGTGTTTTTATGTTGAGATGTTCTGGTTAATGAAGGAGGACGTGTGAGTTGTGTGTTTTTATTTTGAGATCTTAATGAGGGAGGACATGTGAGTTGTGTGTTTTTATGTTGAGATGTTAATGAGGGAGGACGTATGAGTTGTGTGTTTTTATGTTGAGCTGTTAATGAGGGAGGACGTGTGAGTTGTGTGTTTTTATGTTGAGATGTTAATGAGGGAAGACGTGTGAGTTGTGTGTTTTTATGTTGAGATGTTAATGAGGGAAGACATGTAAGTTGTGTGTTTTTATGTCGAGATGTTATGGTTAATGAGGGAGGACGTGCGAGTTGTGTGTTTTTATGTCGAGATCTTATGGTTAATGAGGAAGGACGTGTGAGTTGTGTGTTTTTGTGTCGAGATATTATGGTTAATGAGGGAGGACGTGCGAGTTGTGTGTTTTTATGTCGAGATCTTATGGTTAATGAGGAAGGACGTGTGAGTTGTGTGTTTTTATGTCGAGATGTTATGGTTAATGAGGGAGGACGTGCGAGTTGTGTGTTTTTATGTCGAGATGTTGTGGTTAATGAGGGAGGACGTGTGAGTTGTGTGTTTTTATGTCGAGATGTTATGGTTAATGAGGGAGGACGTGCGAGTTGTGTGTTTTTATGTCGAGATCTTATGGTTAATGAGGAAGGACGTGTGAGTTGTGTGTTTTTGTGTCGAGATATTATGGTTAATGAGGGAGGACGTGCGAGTTGTGTGTTTTTATGTCGAGATGTTATGGTTAATGAGGGAGGACGTGGGAGTTGTGTGTATTTATGTCGAGATGTTCTGGGTAATGAAGGAAAACGTGTGAGATGTGTCTTTTTATGTCGAGATGCTCTGAGTAATGAGGGAGGAGTTGCTGCTTTATTTGTCTGTGTCTTTTAGTGAAAAATTCAGTGCTAATCTGTAAGCGATTTTATGTCCATGTCAGCAAATCGGTATGACCTCTTGTGATATTTTCTTCTTTCTTCATCTCGGAATTGGCCATGGAGTAACAAAAGAGTCAATGGTTAACTCGCTTTGTAGTTTACTTATATATAGTACAAAGATTACCCGATGAAGGTTTTTGCCTTAAAGTTGTAGATTGTCTCGTCTCTTCCTAGATTTAGCTAATTAATACCATTTTATTTTTATTGTATATTTCAACATCTCTTCTCGCAGCCTCATATGATATTTAGTGTATTGTATGCTATATAATATATGATAATGTGTGCTTATATTCACTTGGTATATCTATATCAGCTTTGGCTATGTAGCTTTGGTTAATAATGACAATGTGTCCTTCCAAGCATGTCGTAAGAGGCGACTAAGGAGGTCGATCGATGGCTTGACAAGCTGTTATTGTAAAAAGTATTGTTATGGAAACAGACCATAGATTTTGGAAGCAGTGATCTTTGCAAAATGTGCCATTTTGGCACGCAAGGTTTCTGTTTTTGAGTTTGTGGTTCTACCCTATGTGCCGTCTTCGGCTCGAACGGACCATAGATAGATAGATATCTATATAATAAATCTGTCTGGCTCAGTTCATGGTCTTATTAGACACTGAGAAGAAAACAGATTACTTGCATGGATTCCGTTATTTAGATTGAACAATTCGCATTGATTTGAAACGGTAAGGTGCTGCACTGAGACCATGTGTGACAAATCTTCCTGCTTCCCAAATAACCATATCCCATATTTTCAACGCCAGATGGCACTGGAAGAATGTTGTATGGCCACCTTTTGCATGACGACTTTTGTGTGAGCCACACTGTGCAAGCATCTTTGCGCCTTGATCGTTTCTTATTTTGTTTTCACTCTCAACACTACAGATTAAAAGTTCTTGGCCAGTGAATCAAGACTGAATTTTTGGTCTATCCAGATTCAACATCTCCTTGTTATCACTCAGTGAATTCCCACAACTTGGTGAACAGTTCTTTGATGTTGATTTTGTTTGGCCAAAATGTGATGAAATATTTCGCTACCAAAATATGTGCCCAAACCTTGACTCTAGTTGGCTGCTAGCATACCCAATTCTAAACCGACAATTTATGCCACCAGTTTCACTCCATGTTTTGGCATGTTCAACTACCCAGGTTTTTCAGGAAGTGTCAGGCAAAAGAAAAAAGCACCTCATCCTTCAGGTTCAAAGTACAGGATGGACAGCTCATATATGATGAACTGGACGTTAGGAAGATGGCAGAACTTACCTTACGTCGTAGAGTTAACATCCAGAGCTTGGAAACGCATAACTTAAGACCTGAGAATAAAAAATATAAAAGAGCAACGTCACGCCACGTGGCAAATAATGAATATTGTGTTAGTGCCCATATTTTTCATGAACATTCGGCACATGATCTCTGAAGATAAATTGTCGGTATTAGGCCCTTGGAGCCGCATTAGCTCAGAGGTTAGTGGACTGGACTACAAAGGACAAGGGGTAGGGTTCGATCCCAACCGACAGCTTCCGAGTTCACTCAGCCTTAAATGGGTACTGGATTTTTATGGGAAAGTAAAGTGGCGCGGGCGTAATACCGACCACATTACCCCGAAAATCATGTGCCGAAGGTCTGTAAACTTTATGGTCACTAACACCATATTCCCTATACGTCACTTGGAGTGACTGGGGTACTTTACTTTTTTTTTACTTTTTATTAGGTCCTTGCCGCTTTACTTTCCCATAAAAAAAAAATTCGGCTACCCTTTTAAGGCTAGGTGAACCTGGAAGCCGTCGATCAAAATCGAACACGACCTCTTGCCTTTAGTAGGTCAGTTCTCTAATTGTAGCGGCTCCTTTAAGGCATGAGATTTCTACATATTTTTTGTCCACTGTTAGCCGCAAGGAGAGCACTGGCTCCTTTGTTTAAAAATGTTATGGTCTGTGGCGAAATATGGAGAAATTTAAAATGTTACTCCTCTACAGCATTCTAAATGCCATGGGACTTCCTTTACCATTACTAGGTGTTTGTACGTTGAGCTTTGGTTAATAATGCTGGCTTAATGAGAAACAGTTTGTTCTTTCGTCACCAGATACAGACTACTGTCGTATGTGAACTTCACTGATGGCAGGAACAAGGAAGAAGTGGTTGAAAAGTTAAAATATGAGCTACACAAGGACTCGCGGATTAATTTAGTCCATGGAAGTGGGTAAGTCGGCTCAACAAGCAACGAAAATATCGATGACGTCAGTAACCACTAGTATTCACTGTCAATACAACTACTGGTTCTACTTTCTTTCTTTTCTCCATCAGCGGTTACCTTTAAGTCTCGCTTGAGAAAGGAAGAATGTACAATATCATCTCCATCTTCTTTCCTTCCCCATTTACTTTTCACCGTTGTGGGGAGATTTAATTTGCGGTCTTTACTCTTCTGTTCCCCTCTGCTACTGTTATGTTTCCTAGTGTTTCTAATATCCCATCAATAAATCTATATTATTTTTTTTTAGGCTGGCCTTTGGGTCTGGTGTTCTCGCAACGTTTATTGAAGGCTCATTGTATTGTATTTTGATCTTTCTGCCGTATCACATGGCCAAATCATTGTATCTGTTGTTTCTGTATGTATTCTATGTCAGGAATTATCTCCTAGCTTTTTTCTCAGGTGTTTATTCTGATCTTATCTCTCAGGTTGTTTCCTTTCATTTGTTCACATCTTATCTCTCAGGTTGTTTCCTTTCATTTGTTCACATCTCATCTCTGTAGTGATTATGTTTCTTATCGTTCTTGCATCTAGGGATATGCCCTATAGTATAAAAAGTTATCTGTATATTATTACTTGTAACTAATCTTTTGATTGCTTTCCATTTAGCTTTTGATATTATTTTGTCTGGTTTCATACTTACCAAATGTCCGAACCATTTAATTTACTAATTCTACTATTACTATTAATTATATTTAGGCAGACCATATTTTCTCGAGACAAAAACGGGACTTGCGAGGCTATGTAATTCTCTTTATTCCTGAAAAAAAAACAGCGATTTTTAAAAATGTAATTCTTCTTCTTCTTCTTCTTCTTCTTTTCTTTTTTCACTGATACCTAAAAGGTGTCGTGGTTGATATCATTTGTCGTTCTTGAGCGGCTCGAACAGTCTGAATTAGTGATTTTCCTTTGTTGTTACATGTCTCTGACACTGCATCTATCCATCTTCTGTTGGGTCTTCCTTCCTCTTGGTCTTTTTCCATGCATTAGACACAAAGTGTGATTACATAATCATATTGAGCTTACTATTATGTTTTTAGGAGGGTACTTATTAAAGAGCCCACAGAAAATATAAGTAGACGCAGATGTGTAGATTGATGTGTATATAGATGTGTAGATAGATGTGTAGATAGATGTGTAGATAGATGTGTAGATAGATGTGTAGATAGATGTGTAGATGTGTTCTGTCCTCGATCTTGTCATCGTGTCAGGTGTATCAGGAATACGCTGCTAGTGACCATATTTCTCCATGACCGTTTGGATATCTCTTCTTCTCTCCTTCCTCATTTACCGTTCATCATCGAGGGGAGATATAATTTACGGTCTTTTGCTCTTACGTTGACCTCTCCTGCTTTACGTTTCCTTGTATTCTAATATTCCATTAATCCATCTCTTTCGTGGTCGGCCTATGAGTCTAGTGTTCTCCCAGGGTTTATTAAAGGTTCGTTGTGTTGTATTTTATTCTTTCTGCCTTATCACGTGGCCAACCATTGCACATGCCTGGTACCCATCTTTGGAGGTTGGCCTAACCCCTGGAGCCTTGTGGTCTGAATCAAAATCCGCCATTCTTGAGAATTATAACACCCTGCTCTGGAAACGAGCGAGACCTGGTGGTGGACTGTATATCAGCACAACGATTACTTCTCCTTCAAAGTAGGACCTAACCTTACAAAACAAAATTCAGCCTTTCAATAACTTATACAACCTTTTTTTAAAACCGAGAAATAAAGCGTTATATTCATACTCTCTCTCTCTCTCTCTCTCTCTCTCTCTCTCTCTCTCTCTCTCTCTTATATATATATATATATATATATATATTGTTTCATTAAAAATGGGACTAAATTTGATATTTTTTATTTTATAAATGGGTCCAAATTTTAATTTATACTCGGGCCGTGGCATACGAACACAGACAGTATAAGTGTTTCACTTGCTACAATTTGAGTGGTTCAAGGAGACGATGATGAAGAATGTAAATATGATAATTATGATGATACTGAAAGAGGAGGATGAGTTTACAAATGCTCTATCTACCTAATGCCAAAGACAAAATGGATAGAAGGAAAATAAAACATTTGAAAAAAGCTCAGTCACAACAATGTCTACAATTTATAGACCTATTGGTCTGCCACTTTCAGCCTTGATGACATCATCATCAGCATCAAGTGCAATGCCTGCTGGCGTAGGTGATCATGTCTCATCACAACTCTCGATCTCGACAGTTATTTATCATTTATGTTGTTGGCCTTCTGCCAAGCCATTCTCTTAAGCTGTCTGGTATCTTTTCTCTTTTGCTTCCCTCTATCTCCTCGTCCCTCAATTTTTCCAGTTGTTACAATATATTCCAGTTGTACTCTTCTCATTACATGACCAAAAAATGATGATTGTTTCTTCCTAATATTGGAAATTAGCTCTCCTTTTGCTTTGACCTCTTTCAGAACGTTTTCAACTCTTCTTAACTGTCCATGGTATTCTCAACATTCTTCTGTAAAAACCTCATTTCTACAGACTCCAGTGATTATCTTGTCTCTTGTCCTATTGTCCGCGATACACATCCATATGTTAAAACTGGCTCTACATAACATTTAAGAACTCTTTTTCCTGTTTCTATTGTCAAAAACCGAATTTACCAATGCATTTTGGAAAATATTATGACAAGAGGTGGGGCGGATATGGAGAATTCCGAACTGCAATTAAACTGGTTCCCTGAATAGAGAAAAATAGAATTGTCAACATGCTTACTTTACACACACACACGCCATAGTTTAGTTAGTACGCCATGTTTTATGGCAGCGAATTGTAGAGAACTTGTCTGTTGCAGCGCAGAGGTCAAGACAATCATGGACATGGCCAAAGAGCTAGGACTAACTGGGCAGGAATATGTGTGGATCTTCACAGCTGCTTCAATATCTGTCTCCCAAGAGAGTACAGTTGTAGATCAAAGTTACCCACTGGGTTCCTTTAGTAAGTTCAGTGACTGAATATTTATATGATTTTGATTTTATAAATTAATTATTTAAGTTAATTATGTCAATTTTACTAATTGTTTTACTAATAAGATGTTTTACTAATCGTTTCAATAACAATTTATTTTGACAGTTAATTAATTCACAAATCGCTTTTTACTTATTTCCCTATTTCATGGATTGTTTTAGATGTTAGATTGTTGTTGGATCATCATCACTGCACACTGAAGGAACCCATAGGTGCTCCGATATCCGCCTCGAGAATCTCGACATCAACAGAGGAGAACCCTTAACGACGTGCACAAACTACATAGCACTGTCTGTGATCTATGATGTGGGGAGGTTTCTGCTAGCAATTTTTGCCCGGGCTGCGGCCATATTTATGGCCTACTCTTCTCGATTTTAACTGCCAACAATTCTTTAACGTGCGCAAGTGCACACAGGACCTACTGTTTGTTGCCGTTATCAGAGAGATGGGGCGGGGGGGGGGGAGGGGGGGAGGGGGGGTTAGATATGGGATCTCACTACTCAAGAGATCAGGGGACGTAACGTCATAAAGACATAATAGATTATTTTTCCTGTTTTTTATTTTGTTTAAGTCACCACCGCTTCTGGTGGCCTTTGAACCTGAGTTCCTCCTGTCGTGAGGCTAACACCGTACCTCAAGACTAACCAATCATCTGTTTCACAATAATTATTTCACAATCACCTATCTCACTCACTAATTATTTCACAATCACCTATCTCACTCACTAATTATTTCACAATCACCTATCTCACTCACTAATTATTTCACAGTCACCTATCTCACTCACTAATTATTTCACAGTCACCTATCTCACTCACTAATTATTTCCCAATCACCTATCTCACTCACTAATTATTTCACAGTCACCTATCTCACTCACTAATTATTTCCCAATCACCTATCTCACTCACTAATTATTTCACAATCACCTATCTCACTCACTAATTATTTCACAATCACCTATCTCACTCACTAATTATTTCACAATCACCTATCTCACTCACTAATTATTTCACAATCACCTATCTCACTCACTAATTATTTCACAATCACCTATCTCACTCACTAATTATTTCACAATCACCTATCTCACTCACTAATTATTTCACAATCACCTATCTCACTCACTAATTATTTCACAATCACCTATCTCACTCACTAATTATTTCACAATCACCTATCTCACTCACTAATTATTTCACAATCACCTATCTCACTCACTAATTATTTCACAATCACCTATCTCACTCACTAATTATTTCACAATCACCTATCTCACTCTCTAATTATTTCACAATCACCTATCTCACTCTCTAATTATTTCACAGTCACCTATCTCACTCACTAATTATTTCACAATCATCTATCTCACTCTCTAGTTATTTCACAATCATCTATCTCACTCTCTAATTATTTCACAATCACCTATCTCACTCTCTAATTATTTCACAATCATCTATCTCACTCACTAATTATTTCACAATCACCTATCTCACTCTCTAATTATTTCACAATCATCTATCTCACTCACTAATTATTTCACAATCTCCTGTTTTCTCTTTGATTCAAACAAGCGTAATGTTGTTTATTTTTTTTTTTTAGCATTTTCTCCTTGAAAATAATTGTGACACTGATTTCTCTTACATTTCAAGTTATTGGATTCAACAGCAGTCGTGATGACATGGAAAATATTGTGAAAGCGGGAGTTAACCTGTGGCTGCAAGCACTGAATTCTCTTGTGAATTCGTCAGACTTTGAAAACATCGATTTCAAGACAAGTTTTTCCTGTGACAGGATAAAAGATGAAGTTGCTCAGAAAACAAACAATACAGGGAGGTCACCATTGTTTTGGAAGCATGGGGAAATATTATATAAGTATGTATCTTTGTTCACTATTATTTTTACGATATTTAAACCAATGTCAACTGTTCATTTACAATTTTCAAAGACATTATAGAAAGTCTGAAGAGTGCTAAATGTTTGGGCACTTTAGACTTTGTACTTAATGGAGACTAATTATTATGTGTCATACCTTACTGCAATATGAATAATAAATCCCATTCATAATTTTCTGTGTTTAAATATCTAATTGTTTTGCATTGTTTCTTTCTTTCTTTCTTTCTTAACTTCCTTATTTATCCATTCGTTTGTCATGGGAAATACAAATTGGCTCTTTTGGTGGCTTCACTGATTGTCAATTGTGTTACTGTAACGTTTCTTTCATTTTGTCTGTCCATCGAACTCTGGGTCTACCTTTTGCTCTTCTCCATTTTCCTCTTTTAATATATGCTTTGTATGGTAAGGAAGAACACTGCATTCTTTCTAGATGGGCAATTCAGTTTTTTTGTTGTTTCTGTATGTAGCTTAGGATTGGCTCAAACCTACTCTTTCTCTTACAATATCATTCCTGATTCTATCTTTTCTCGTTTCTTCAAGCACTTTTCTCAAACATCTCATCTCTGTGATGACAAGCTTTCTTTTATATTTAGACATTAACTGACTTTATTTGGCATTGGTAACACAATGTTGAAATGAATATATTCTGTATAAAATGTTTCTTGGTGGTAATAAGTATTGCTTTGTGTTGAAGTAATAGGGGATATCATCATCTTTTGGCCACGTAATGAGAAGAGAACAACTGAAATATATTGTAACAACTGGAAAAATTTAGGGACAAAGAGATAGAGGGAAGCAAAGAGAAAAATTACCAGACAGCTTATGAGATTGACTTGGCAGAAGGTCAACAACAGAAATGATAAATAACTGTCGAGATCGAAAGTTGTGGAGAGACATGATCACCTACGCCAGCAGGTCCGGTGCTTGATGATGATGATGATGAATAGGGGATAGCTGTTCCAATATTTAGTTTATTGTTTTGCATTAAGTAACTTTATTTTCAAAACACTTTCATTTCAGCAGCAGTTTGTCATCTTTAACTTTCTTTGCTTCCTTTGCCTTCAAATCTTCCTGCTGTCACAAAGTTTCCAAGATCTTGCTTTAACAGTGTATTTCTATTTTTGTTTGTTTTCTTTTATACTGAATAGTCTTCTAGCTTTTTCCTATTGTTTGAACCATGTAGCGTTGCAGAATGTGAACTTTCTGGTCTTTGCTAGCTGTGTAGCTTACGTTTTTGCCATGCTCAATATATTTAATGCCTGTTTGTCATTATCTGTCCATCTCTTTCTGGGTTTTCCTTTTAGCTCTATAGCCTTCATTTTTCATTAAATATTCTTGAGCTTCAGGTTGGTTAGGTTTTATTCTTGTCAGATGTCTGAACCATTTGACACTTTATTGTTAAATACAGTCAATAGCCCTGATGTTATACTCACCATTTTTCTCAAAGTGTGATTTCTAATTTTATCTCTTCTAGTTTTGTTTGCAGCTTTTCCCATATATTTCATTTGTTAATATATGCTTGTGTCTTTTAAGAATCTTCGTTAGTATTGGTTTTATCCATTCTGTTTTCTTGTAATATTTAATAATTCCTTTCATAGTCGTTCATAATAACCAAAACATTTTCAAAAACCACATCTATGATTACTGCATGTGTTTTTAAAATCTGTTTACCTGCTATCGGGTTAAACATAATAACCATAGCAAAGCCAGTGTCCTTCCTTCCTTCCTTCCTTCCTTCCTTCCTTCCTTCCTCCCTTCCTTCCTCCCTCCCTCCCTCCCTCCCTCCCTCCCTCCCTCCCTCCCTCCCTCCCTCCCTCCCTCCCTCCCTTCCTTCCTTCCTTCCTTCCTTCCTTCCTTCCTTCCTTCCTTCCTTCCTTCCTTCCTTCCTTCCTTCCTTCCTTCCTTCCTTCCTTCCTTCCTTTCCTTCCTTCCTTCCTTCCTTCCTTCCCTCCTTCCTTCATTCCTTCCCTCCTTCCTTCCCTCCTTCCTTCCTCCCTCCCTTCCTTCCTTCCTCCCTCCCTTCCCTTCCCTTCCTTCCTTCCTTCCTTCCTCCCTTCATGCCTCCCTCCCTCCCTTCCCTTCCCTTCCTTCCTTCCTTCCTTCCTTCCTTCCTTCTTCTCTCTCTCCCTCATTTCCTTCCTTCCCATAACTCTGGGGGTCATTAGGACACTACTGACAGACTTCATCAACTTTCTCCACTGATCTCAAAATGCACCCACTCTATGGGACTCTGCAAAGTCGAGGCCTATTCATTCTTTGATGTTATCTCCCCATCTCTTTGTGTCTGTCTCTCCTTCTTCCTCTTTTCACTGTTTATTTCAGAATAGTCTTTAACCAGGTTAAATGATCGAGGCACAAGATCAAACTACTTCATTTTTACATTTCTCCACAATAGTCAAAAGATCATCATGTACTCCAATTGCTAGTTGTATCAATAGATTGTAGTTGATCCATTCTTTCTATTAGTTTAGCTGCTTTATATCATTTGATGTTTATTTTACATGCTTATTTAATTTTACAAACTTTTTCATTCATGACATGATAATGCCTGAAACCTTTTCATAACATCTAATTTCCATAGCTTGTATTTACATCTGTAGTTCGGCTGTAAGTGTCCATATTTCACAAGTGTGAAAAAAAATGTATATAACAAGGGTGCACATCAGCCTGATTTTAGAGCCAAAAGATATATGTGAAACTGTGCAATCTTTATAAATAGGTTTTAGCCACAAAAATGGTGTAGGTACAATAAAATAGTGAGAAAAAAAATATGATGTTTCACCTTTGTAGATTTTATTTGGGCTAGTCCTCAGCTGAAGACCTTACAGAGTGGAAACATTAGTTTGTTTTATCTGGTCTTATCTGCAACAGTAAAACATCCTATGATTTTTTCTTGTTTCATTGACTTTACGTGATATTTTTAAACCAAATCTATGCAGCTTTGTTGGCTCTAGATAGCTCTGCATGTTGTTTAATCTCACTTCAGAAAATTTGCGCTGCATTATTAACATTTTTTTAATTTCCTGGAAACGTGCTTTAGTCCTTGTTTTCTTGTTTTTATTTTATTCTGTTTATACATTTCACACTTGATTATAAGAATTACCAAGTATTAATACTTTTTTTCCATTTGCTTCAGCTTTTTACTTTTTTTTTCATTATTTTCTAGCTGCAATTTTTTTTTGCATTAAATTATACACTAAATAATAGCAAAGAAAATATATTGTGACACATAAACACCACAATAAATTATCCAATGTTACGTTGAAAGGTCATCTGCAAGGAAACAAATGACAAAAGCTCAAACACAGAAATCTTATAAATATAAAAGGACAATGAACTTTACCTAGAAGGTCCGGTGAATAGAAAAAAATAAGAAAAATATTCTTGTGGCTTGTGGGTCAACTATTTGAACATATCTTCCAAATTTTGTTAAGGTAAACTTCTACACCAAACAATAAAATACTTTTAAAGTAACTTTTAAAAATGCTTTCAAGACACTTTTTGGATATGTTAAAATTATACTACTTTTATTATAGTTAGAATTATTATTTATTTATGTCTTTATTAATAGGTTACAACAAGAGACATAGAAACAAAGTTGAACGCATTCGAAAATAAATGTCAAAGGAAAATACTTGATATAGCATGGAGCGAATTCAAAACATACGAGGAAATTAGAGAAATCGCCAATCAACAATTAATTTCTTCAGTAATCAAGAAAAGACGATGGTCATATGTTGGACATGTGATGAGGAGAGATAATAACCGGATAACCAAGCAAGCCCTCATGTGGGAAACAACAGGTAAGAGGAAAAGAGGAAGACCCAGAGAGACACTGAGAAGAATATTGATCAGAGAGGCAAGAGCAGCAGGAATCGGCTCCCCAATGAGATAGAGCTGCTTGCACAGAACAGAAATAAATGGCGAGATTTGATCAAATATCTTTACAAGGATTGAAAACTGCTAGAATAAAAATTTAGATAAGAGGAGTATCTGAGTCTACGCCCTATGGGCCGGCTACGGCTCGAAAGGTCAATAGATAGATAGACAGATAATAGGTTAGTTATTTAAAAACAAAATCACCCAAAAATGTGCAGTGGTCAAAGAAAAATTGGGTCACTAATACCATATTCCCCATACACCTAGCAAGGCATGGAGGGAACCATTTTACTTGTTATTTTTAAAATGCAACTTTAGACAATTACTACCCTCAAACAAAACAATCTCTCAAAAGTTCTCAGAAGAACTGAGAGAAAGGCTAGGAATAATACCCACCATAGAATGCATACAGAAACAACAGATGAAATGGTTTGGCCAAGTAATAAAACAGAAAGATCAAAACACAACAACTCTTTATTAAATATTGAAAAAAATCATCAGACTCCCAAGGGTGCCCATGAAAATATTGGTTGATGGAATATTAGTAACACTAGGAAACAACAGCAGCAGAGGTCAACAGAAGAGCTAAAGACCATAAATTATATCACCCCACAATGTTGGAGGGCAAATGAGGAAGAAAAGGAGAAAAAACAAAATAGTTATTTAAACAGTTCATACTAATGATACTTTCCATCACAATAAAGCATATTTATGTAACTGCATACAAGTTATTTTCACAAAATGTTTTAGTAAAGTTGTTGTAAGTTGCACATGTGGTTTGTAATTTCCTAACAAACATAATATAAGGACTTATTAAGTCAATTATTTAACAATTAATGATGTCACAATCACCAATTACAGGTACATTCTGAGGTCAAATTTGTCAGGGGGTTTCAAGTTTGATGAGTATGGTGTCCTCAAGGCTAACAAGTTCTGGATACTGAATGTCCAGCATGAGGACCCCCACAGCCATTCTGAGGACCATTACAACAGAAGAACTGGTGGACACAACCCTATCTCCAACATAGCAGGAAACAGTGGGTAGGTTAGCATCATCATCATGTACGGTGCCTGTTTGTGTAAATGACCATATCGCTTCATAACTTTCTATCTCTAAATTTGTTTATCATTCTACTAATGTTTTCCTATTAAACTGTTCACTTAAACTGGTTGATATTCTGTTCTTCTTTCCTTCTGTTTCTTCTTTTCTCAATTGTTTCTGTTGTCTAAATATATTCCAACTGTTCTCATCACATGGTTAAGAATTGATTATGGGTCCTACCTATGTTTTGTTGAAAATTGATATAATGAACTGTAAGATGCAAAACACAGTGCAACACAGTCACCTAATAAGTGGACTATGATGTTGAAGACCTGGTACAAATCTTTATTGTTTATAATACTAAAGGATTCACCTGGTACAAATCTCTATTAGCAACATGTTGGTTGTAATACTAAAGGATTCACCTAGTACAAATCTCTATTAGTAACATGGTTGTAATACTAAAGGATTCACTGGTACAAATCTCTGTTAGCAACATGGTTGTAATACTAAAGGATTCACCTAGTACAAATCTCTATTAGCAACATGGTTGTAATACTAAAGGATTCACTGGTTCAAATCTCTATTAGTAACATGGTTGTAATACTAAAGGATTCACCTAGTACAAATCTCTATTAGCAACATGGTTGTAATACTAAAGGATTCACTGGTACAAATCTCTATTAGTAACATGGTTGTAATACTAAAGGATTCACTGGTACAAATCTCTATTAGTAACATGGTTGTAATACTAAAGGATTCACTGGTACAAATCTCTATTAGTAACATGGTTGTAATACTAAAGGATTCACTGGTACAAATCTCTATTAGTAACATGGTTGTAATACTAAAGGATTCACCTAGTACAAATCTCTATTAGCAACATGGTTGTAATACTAAAGGATTCACCTAGTACAAATCTCTATTAGCAACATGGTTGTAATACTAAAGGATTCACTTAGTACAAATCTCTATTAGCAACATGGTTGTAATTTTAAAAGATTCACCTAGTACAAATCTCTATTAGCAACATGGTTGTAATACTACTAAAGCATTCACCTGGTACAAATATCTATTAGCAACATGTTGGTTGTAATATTAACTTTGGTTGTGATATGTTAGCAACAGTTTAATCAAAGAAAGGGAAGATCCAATTATTAATATATTTTCTCCTATCTATCTATTGTCCTTTCGAGCCTAAGACTGCAAATATGGCCGAAATTATAGATTTTTGTGTCCGACGATCTTTGTTATCAAGTATAATGCCTTACAATGGACCCACATTGTATCTTGCCATACTGCTCTGTTCTGAACAAGCCACTCAATCTTAGCAAGGGAGCTAATCTTTCAAATGTGTTCAAGTTTGCTTCTATGTCTCTTGTTGTTTTCCAGCTCTCATATGCATAAGTAAGGGTTGATAGTATGTTTGATTTGAATAGTCTAAGTTTTGTTTTTGTGCTGATGAGTTTTGATGTTTATAATGCATATTACATATTTAGTCAGATCCTTATGTTTTTTTTTTACCAACAGGCAACATCATTTTGATAGTGGCTTTCTAATGCAGCGACCCCCTAATTCAGAAGTGAACCTGCAGAGTCACTCAGAAGGAGATGATAAAGAACCAAGCTCATCCTTTTCATGGAGAAGAATACCAAAGATCCCAGTTACCAGAAATAGAGATTCCATTTTACAGTTTCCAGAAAATGGATATGAAGATTCTGCATCTCAGACATCTGTAGAAAGACGGTCACGGTCTTCAAGAGGATCTGATGCAAAGATGACTCCAAGAATGAATCTTGACTTGTCCAGAACAACAGAAGGAATTCTTGAACCAGACATGGCTAATCATCAAATTTCCAGTACAGGAACTGATTCTGGTTTGCCCGACTTCAAAGATAGAACTCATAATTCACCATTTTCTGAAAAAATCCATTCCACATCAGTAACCCTCAAGATGGATTTTCTAGAACGACATCAACAAACAAAGCCCCTGAACTGCCTTTATTTAGAAGAGCAAAAACAAAGTATCTTGCCCACAAAGACAAAAGGGCATCTTCCTTTTTTGTGAATGAGACTCCAGAATTTTTATCTGGAAGATCTACAACATCTTCTTCTTTCCCCTCCTCCAGAGCCTATAGATCAACAAATGTCAATCACCCTTATGGTGTTGACAACACATCTGACTTTTTACCAATCAATTCAACTTTATTGTTTCATCTCAACAACAGTGATAGTTTTAAATTAACACAATCACCAATTATTTCAAAGAAAAGTGCTAGAACTAAAGATCCTCGAACACCATTGTCTGAAAGACATTCTACCAACTGGCATCACAGCAAAGCAAGGCACCAGGAAAATTATCATGGATACACTCACAGTCATGGAAGCTGTAGCAACATGAACATAAAAGAAACAAAGCACAGCAAAAAATTTATGCAATTGCACAACAAGAGTTCAGGTCATCATTATGGAGACTTCACTGACAGATCCAGACATCATGTCAAGCGCCAGATTGTTAGAAAGAAAATTTCTAAAAAGGTGAGAAACTATTTTAATCATTACGGCATAATGGATATTTCCTTTTTCTGTTTTCATTTTTATTTATTTTAATATGTAAACATGAATTTGTTCAATGCCATAATCTTGAAATACACTGAATTCTATTTATGTTGGTAATAATATTTGTCATAAATGTGGCAAGGTAAAGTAGATCTCTTGTTGGACGCCATTACTCTCATTTATATTTATAGAGAAGATAGAGTGGCTGTTGTTTTCAGTATGTCAACTTTTCAGAATGTATCTTTAAATGTCAATGGAAAAGGGATCGCACTCAAATTAAGGTGACTATATTTACCAAACCCCAATTCTGGACAGGGACTGTATTTTCCAAACCCTAGTCGTGGACAGAGACTGTGTATATATATATATATATATATATATATATATATATATATATATATATATATATATATATATATATATATATATATAGCCTATATATATATATATATATAGCCTATATATATATATATATATATATATATATATATATATATACATACATACATACATACATACATATATATATACTAAACCAGTAGGCGTAGGTGATCGTGTCGTTGCACACTCTTCTGTCCACAGTGGTTTGTATCAATTCTGTTGTTGGCTGTTTTCCATGCCATTACACCAAGCTATCTAATATATATTCTCTTTTTGTTGTCTGTGATTTCCCTTTCCTTTTATTTTGCCACTTGTGACCAAGTATTTTAACTTTCCTCTTCTCATGATGTGCCCAAAAAATGTTGATTGTTTGTTGCTGATGTTTCTTAGGAGTTGCCTATTTATGTTGGTATTTTGAAAATTTCCTCTTTGGTCTTTACCTGTCCAGGAAACTTTCAACATTATTCTGAGAAATCTCTGTGGCCTCTAATTGTTTTTTCATTTGTTTGTTTACTGTCAATGATCCACTTCTATAGGTCAGAATTGGCTCTCTATAGCACCGATGAACTTTCTTTCTCATTTCTATTGACGTAGACATAGACATATATACATTTTAAAGTAAGCTTCAGAACCACTAATCAAATTTGGAAATTCCCAGAAAAATTGTTTCTAATTAATGCTACAATACAGGAGATTCTGTCTGACTCTTTGTTTTGAATATTACCTTATGTATACTATCTGTGTATATGACCAGATTGCTGAATGGGATGGACACAACCTGTCTATGTCAGGCATTGTTTGGCCTGGTGGCAACTCCCAACCTCCTAAAGGAAAACCAGAAAAGTACATTTTAAGAGTTGTTACCTGGAAGGAAGATCCTCATGTCATTTACCTGGAAAAACAAAACAACATGAGTGATGGAGGTGGTAGCTGTGATGTGAACTCATTACCTTGTCAGGTGTATGTCAGAGATAAAAACTTGCAAAGGTGAGACTCAGTTATTGAAATGTCAAGTATATTTTAAAAATATATTCTTCTATTTATGAATTAGAGGACCATGAATGAACAAAGTAGTTCTTGATTTATCAGATAGGTATTGATAGTTTAACTCTTTCCATACGTTTATACTCAATGTGTGCCATGCTGATGTTTATCAGATAGGTATTGATAGTTTAACTCTTTCCATACGTTTATACTCAATGTGTGCCATGCTGATGTTTATCAGATAGGTATTGTGTTACCGGGGCCTCATTATGTGGGAAGTAAAGAATAGTGACACTGTGACCGTCCAGGCATGTCGTAAGAGACGACTAAGGAGGTTAATCGATGGCTTGACAAGCTGTCATTGTATGTCATTGTAAAAAGCATTGTTATGGAAACAGAACCATAGAGTTTAGAAGCAGTGGTTTCTGCAATATGTGCCATTTTGGCACGCAAAGTTTCTGTTTTTGAAATTGTGGTTCTGCCCTATGTGCCGTCTTCGGCTCGAAAGGACAATAGATAGATAGATAGATTGATAGTTTAACTCTTTCCATATGTTTCTACTCAATGTGTGCCATGCTGATTTCGGCCGAGTATTTTCCATTGCATAGTGTGTCATTATCAATTTGATTAGTGTGAACCGTCATCAAACCATATTCTTTTTATATGCCTTGTATCATCTTGGTATTCTTCTTCTTCTTCTTTCCTTCCTTCCTCATCTGCCTATCAGCGTCGAGGGGAGATATAATTTGCTGTCTTTTGCTCTTCTGTTTGCCTCTGCTGCTGTTATTTTTCCTAGTGCTTCTAATATTCCATCAACCCATCTTTTTCGTGGTCGACCCTTGGGTCTGGTGTTCTCACAATGTTTATTGAAGGCTCGTTATGTTGTGTTTTGTTCTTTCTGCCTTATCACACGGCCAAACCATTTTATCTGTTGTTTCCTTATATATTCTATGGCAGGGGCTATTCCTAGCTTTTTTCTCAGTTCTTCATTTCTGCCCTTCTCTATCAGACTGTTTCCTGTCATTCGTCTAACACATTTCATCTCTGTAGAGGTTATTTTTCTTATTGTTCTTGCATCTAGGGTACAGGTATGGCATTGGTAGCACAACGTTGGGATGAAGATTGTATTGTATAGTGCTTGTTTTGCCTCCAGAGTTATTTCCTTGTTGGACAATAGTGGTGATAACTGTCCAATGATTTGGCAAGCTTTGTTGCATCTTGATTCTATCTCTGCTGTTTGAGAATTAGCATTTGTCATTAGACTTCCTAGGTATTTGAATTCTTCTTCTTGTTTTAGTTGTCTGCTTTCTATAGTTATGTTGATGTTCTGTTTATTTTTGGCGACATTCATGACTTCTGTTTTGTTGATGTTGATTTTCATGTTATATTTTGTGCCTGAGATGTTGAGCTTGTTTAAGTGGTCTTGTAGGTCTTCTATTGTTTCATGTATTAGTGCCTGATCATCTGCAAATAGAAGCTCGTTGATTTCCTCTGTCTCTGATGGGTTGGCTAGCTTGCATATATGGTCCATGTATGTAATAAACAGTAGGGGGGATAGTACGCACCCCTGTCTTACACCTGATCTAACTTCAAAGTGGTCTGTCTAGCCTGCTGCTGTTCTGACCCTGCAGCTGCTGTTGACGTAGAGATTTTTAATAAGGTTGGTTAGATGTTGGCTTACTCCGTATGTTGTTAGTATCTCCCACAGTTGTTCTCTGTTTACACTGTCGAATGCTCTTTCCTGGTCAATGAAGGCTATGTATATGTTTTGATTGTGTTTTGTCGTTTTTTTCTGCAAGCTGTTTTAATATGAATAGTGCGTCGGTACATCCTCTGTTTTTCGGAACCCCATTTGAGAATCGCTTAACTGTAGTTCTATTATTGGTTTCAGCCTTTTTTCCAAGATTTTGGCATATAGCTTGGTATTGGTGAAATCAAATTTTTTGTTCAATTATCTAAAACTTTATATATAATACGTTATATGTTTGATAAATATAAATATGTAGATTAATTCTTAAAACCATGAAATATGTCTCTGAATCTCTTCCGTTGCATTGATAAAAAGCCTCCATATGGAAAGAGTTAAAAAAAAAAAAGCAAAACTTGAAGGCTCATACTTTCTAGCTGAGATTGAACAGCGCATCGTGATGAGCCAGATGGTTATTGTTATAAGCCAGATAGTTATTGTGATGAGCCAGATAGATATTGATCAGCCAGATAGTTATTGTGATGAGCCAGATAGTTATTGTGATGAGCCAGATAGATATTGATGAGCCAGATAGTTATTGTGATGAGCCAGATAGATATTGATGAGTCAGATAGTTACTGTGATGAGCCAGATAGTTATTGTGATGAGGTAGATAGTTATTGTGATGAGCTAGATAGTTATTGTGATAAGCCAGATAGTATTGTGATGAGGTATATAGTTATTGTGATAAGCCAGATAGTTATTGTGATGAGGTATATAGTTATTGTGATAAGCCAGATAGTTATTGTGATGAGGTATATAGTTATTGTGATAAGCCAGATTATTATTGTGATGAGCCAGATAGTTACTGTGATGAGCCAGATAATTATTGTGATAAGCCAAATAGTTATTGTGATAAGCCAGATAGTTATTGTGGTTAGCCAGATAGTTATTGTAATGAGTTAGATAGTTATTGATGAACCAGTTGTCATTGCCGGGTTAGGTAGCCATTGATCCATGGGAAGTTTTTGTTGAACTAAGAGACTAGTGTGGGCCAATTAATTTATGAATCAAGTATTCTTTGTGGGCAAAGTATTCGTGAAAGAAGAAAGAAAAAGAACAAACTCCATCAGGTCTCGCAGCTTATAGGGAATGTGATGTTAGTGTCTATATTTATTTATAACCATTTACACATGTTATGGGTTATGTGGCCAGCGTTATGCCAGTGTTATTTTATTGAAGAAATATAACGTTATTTATGGGACAAGTGGTCTACACAAATTAACTATCATCAATAGCCACCAAATTTGGGCTTAAGATCAATCATGAAAAGACTAAAGTCATGAAAAGCTTAATTCCAACAGATGACAGAATATACATGGAAAATAAACCAGTGGAAAAGATCGACCACTTTATCTATCTTGGAAGTCACACTGATCGAGAAGGAGATACAAGTAAAGAAATTAGAAAAAGAATAGCTAAAGCAGCAATGTCTTTCAGAAGCCTTGAAAAGTTGTGGAAGTCAAAACTCATTAGCATAAACACAAAACTTAGACTATTCAAATCAAATGTACTATCAACCCTTACATAGGCATGTAAGAGCTGGAAAACAACAAGAGACATAGAAACAAAGTTGAACGCATTTGAAAGTAAATGTCTAAGGAAAATACTTGGTATAGTGTGGAACGAATTCAAAACAAACGAGGAAATTAGAGAAATCACCAATCAACCACTAATATCTTCAGTAATCAAGAAAAGGTGATGGTCATATGTTGGACATGTGATGAGGAGAGATAATAACCGAATAGCAAATAAGCCCTCATGTGAGAAATAACAAGTAAGAGGAAAAGAGGCCAACCCAGAGAGACACTGAGAAGAACATTGATGAGAGAGGCAAGAGCAGCAGGAATCGGCTTCCTCAATGAGATAGAGTTGCTTGCACAGAACAGAGACAAATGGTGAGATTTGATAAAAGATCTTTACAAGGATTGAAAACTGCTAGAATAAAAATTTAGATAAGAGAAAGAGTATTTGGGTCTACGCCCTATGGGCCAGCTACGGCTCGATAGGTCAATAGATATATAGATAGGTCATGAACGGGTCAGATAGTTATTGCTGGAACACATAGTGATTGGTACCCGAATAATTTTTTTATCAACAGAATTGTTATTGATGGGTTGGAAAATATAAATAAAATACCAATTATAAATCATCATCAAGTTCCATGCCTGCTGGTGTTGATGATCATGTCTCTCCACAACTTTTGATCTCGACAGTTATTTATCATTTCTGTTGTTGACCTTCTGCCAAGCCATTCTCTTAAACTGTCTGGTATCTTTTTTTCTTTGCCTCCCTCTATCTCTTCGTCCCTCGATCTTCCCAGTTGTTACAATATATTCCAGCTGTTCCCTTCACATAGCATGGCCAAAAATGATGACTGTTTTTTCCTAATATTGAATATTAACTCTCATTTTGCTTTGGCCTCTTTCAGAAAGCATTCATTGTTCTTCTTAGCTGTCCATGGTATTCTCAACATTCTTCTGTAAAACCACATTTCTACAGCCTCCAGTGATTTTCTTGCCTGTTGTCTGATTGTCTATGATTCACATCCATATATTAAGACTGGCTCTACATAACATTTAAGAACTCTTTCTCTTGTTTCTAATATCAAAAATGGATTGCACAGTATCTTCTTCATTTTTTGGAAACCTGCTTTTGTGTGAGCTATTCTTCATCTCACCTTTGTTGTACACCTACCATCTGAGGTTAACATTGTTCCCAGATATTTAAATTCATTTACCTGTTTTAATATTGTTCCACTTGTCTTCATTTATGCATTGTGGCGGTCTTTTTCTTTGTTGCTACCATTACTTCTGTCTTTTTACTATAATAAATAAATTATAAAGAAGTGAGAATTACATTTTTTTTTAATGAATAATTTTGGTGTGATTCTCCAGGACAAATAAAACTAAAGACATGTGCTGTACAGGTCTCTGCATTGACCTCTTGCTAAAACTGGGACAGATGCTTCACTTTGATGTCCAGCTCTCTGAAGTCCATGATGGAGGATATGGTAGTCCACTAAATGTAAATAAAAGCTTTATTTCCACTTCATCTTTTTCTCTTGAGCTGTTTCTTTGTTTATTCTCCACTTTTCCATTCACTGAGTATTCAAATTTGGAACAGTTTATAAATATTTATTGTTGTTGTTTGTTGAAGTACCTTAAATAGTTGTTTCTCTTCCTCATCTGCCAATGAAATGGCATCATATGGGCATAAATTGTATTTTTGCCATGGTTTACAGAAATCTATGATATGCGTGACATTTGATTTTAATTGTGGAACATTTTATTTTTGAGATTAATTTATTTTTTATAAATATAAGTGGAGATCCGAGCTCTTATCGACAGATTGTTTAATGTGCCGTGATGATAATCTGACAATTAACAATTTGACTTCAGCATGGCATTCTGGGATGTGGAGCCGTGATAGCTCAGTGGATAGTGAACTGGACTACCACGGACAAGGGGTAGGGTTCGATCCCAACCGACGGCTTCCAGGTTCACCCAGCCTTAAATGGGTACCGGATTTTTTTCTGGGAAAGTAAAGCAGCATGGGCGTAATACTGACCACATTACCCCAAAAAAATCATGTGCTGAAGGTCTGTAAAATATAGGGTCACTAACACCATATTTCCCTATACGCCACTTGGCGTGACGGGGGTACTTTACTTTTTTTTTATGGCATTCTGGGATACCAAATATATCTTCTCTCATTGATATTCACTGACCAGGTTGTTCACTTTGTTTCCAGGACTATCATGGGGAGGTGGAATATAATTGTTTTAAGTTGAAGATCATTAAGCTGGCAGTCAGCTTTGAGATACTGGTCACTTTCAACACCTATTTACTTCAGTGTCATTGACCACATTCATAAATAATCTATCAATCTTTTGAGCCATAACTGGCCCGTAGGGCATAGCTTCAGATACTCTTTACCTGTTTTGAAATTTTCTCTTTAGCAGTCTCAGTCCTTGCAAAGATCTTCTATCAAATCTCACATTTGTCTCTGTTCTGTGCAAGCATCTCAATCTCATTAAGGGAGTTGATTTCTACTGCCTTTGCCTCTCCGATCAATGTTCTTCTCAATGTTTCTTTAGGTCTGCCTATTTTCCTCCTACCTGTTGTTTCCCATATGAGGGCTTGCTTTGCTATTCGGTTATTATCACTTCTCATCACATGTTCAACATATGACCATCGTCTTTTCTTGGTTACTGAAGTTATTATTGAATGATTGACAATTTCTCTAATTTCCCATAAATAATAGCATGATTTAATAATATTACATTTATCATTGGGTCTATGAAGCAAGGATCCTCTGTGGCTGAGTGGTTAGTATGCTTGCTTCCTGACCAGAAGGGTCCGGGTTCAATCCCCAGCAGCGGCGGATTTTTTTTCGGATGGACAAGGTTCTAGGGTTCACCCAGCCATATAATAATATGGGTACCAGAGATTTTTCTGGGAAGTAAAGGCGGCCTGGCGTGATACTGACCACATCACCCTAAAATGTGCAGTGGTCATAGAAAAATATGGTCAATAACACCAAATTCCCCATATGCCTAGCAAGGCGTGGAGGGAACCTTTACTTACTATGAAACAAAGTAAAAGATCAGGATGTAGTTTTTAGACTCCAGCATGATGGACATTTATTATATCAACCTCTAGCATAAAAATGGAGATCAGTTTGTAACCTTGAATTAACTTTGTGACAATAAGAAGAGCAATTATCAGTTGGTCTTTAAAAAGTTACAAATAGATCATAATCTTGTGTTCACCAGCTTTCATTGTGAATGTAAAGTACTATTTATTACTATACTATTTTGTTTTATTTTATTATATACATTGAGACATTCAATAGATGAAATTTTGAATGAGGACACATCAAACAGTAAAGCTACATTTAATCTGTTGCAAGGATTGTGAGCAAAGTTTGCGCATTATTAAGTTTGGGTGAATAAGGAGACAAATTAGAAGTGTGTTCAACAAGTGATATTAATGACAATGATGATGAAGGATTTGTAGTTTCTCCTTGATAAATCTTCTTATTCTGCATGCAGTGTCCTATTTTCATCATATTGTACAGGAAAATAAATTCTTGCAATAAATCTAGTTTTTAACTGAAGATCCTCATAGTGCTCCATCATTTTTGTTACTATTTATCTTTATTTGGGCCAGATTTTGAAGATCCTAAGCTATTGACATGATTGCAGGACAAGATCTTGAGTTTGATAAAGATTTAATTAATCTAAAAATAGTATTTATTTTGATATAAATCTCTCCACAGAAAAATTTGACTGATTGGAATGGAATGATTGGAATGCTCATCCATAATGAGGCTGATATGGCCATTGGAGCTCTCTCCATAACCCCAGAACGATCTGTTGCAGTTGACTTCTCAGTTCCCTATCTGCAGACAGGCATTGCCATCATTGTGGCCATCAGAGACGGAGTCATCTCACCAGCTGCTTTCTTAGGTAAAGATTAAGATGGGACATCTAGAACAATTTCTTTTTTTTTTTCAAATTTATATTTGTTACTTTATCTTTTTGGGAGCTGTGATAGCTCAGTGGTTAGTGAACTGGACTACAAAGGACAAGAGGTTGTGTTTGATCCTGGTCAACGGCTTCCGGGTTCACTCAGCCTTAAATGTGTACTGGATTTTATTGTGGGAAAGTAAAGCGGCACAGGCATAATACCAACCACATTTGCCCAAAAATCATGTGCTGAAGGTCTATAAAAATTATGGTCACTAACACCATATTCCCTATATGCCACTTGGCGTGACGTGGCTCTTTACTTTTTTTTTTACCTTATCCCTTGTCACTTAAATCTCATATTTCATATATAAACTACATAACTAGGCATGGAGAGAACCTTTACTTTTTACTATCAGTGCATTGTTTTGTACTGAGCTTTGCTGTCTGGTTGATACTTCTCAATTCAGCACTCATTTGTTTGGGACATTTTTCCTAATACTTGCCTCCACTCATCTTCCAAAGTTTGTGATCTGAGTTGTCTCTCCTACAAAAGCTGTCTTACAAGATTAATGAGTCTTTCCAATCCAAATTTGTGTTATGTCTTTCTTTATTTAAGTAGACCATCCTTCAAAACAACAATGCTCTTACTGCATGTATTTATTGTCACTGACTTCTGTTTCCCAGAAATGCAAGTTTGGGAGCTCCAACAGTAGTGCTTTAATAACTATTATGAAATAATCTGTGAATCCATATCAAATGTTACATTCTCAATCATTTTGATCAGAGAAGGAAAGACAATCAGGGAGAGAGAACTGGCCAGTGCCCCACTCAAAAGATGTACCTAAGAGAAACATTTATGGATAGGCAGCCGAGCACATATGGGTGGAAACTCACGTGTTAAGACGCCGGTTCAAGTCTAGTACTTTACCTTACCTTACTTAAAAAAAGTGGAAGCTTGCATTCTCCAAAGAGAGACAGTAATGCTGTGGGACTTACCTTTAAATCTTTAGACCAGATTCTTCTTCTTTTCTCTTTCACTTGTACCTAAAAGGTGTCGTGGTTTATATCATTTGTCGTTCTTGTGCTGCTCGAATTGTCTGAATTAGTGATTTTCCTTTGTTGTTACATGTCTCTGTCACTGCATCTATCCATCTTCTTCTGGGTCTTCCTCTTGGTCTTTTCCCATGCATTCTCGAGAAGAACGCCCTTGATGGTGATTGGTGAGGATTCATTCTGACCAGGTGGCCAAACCATTTAAGTTGTTGTTGTTCTATATATTCTTGGCAGGGTTTTGTTCCTACCATTTTTCTTATGGTTTCATTTGGTATTCTATCTCTTCTTGTGTTGTTTGTTACTTTTCTCAAGCATCGCATCTCACATGTATTGATCTTTCTTAAATGTGATTTAGAAAGGGTCAATGTTTGGCTTTCATAGCACAAAGTTGGTATGAAGATGCTATTTATCATTTGTTGTTTAGCTGGCATAGAAATGTTTGGATGTCTTAACAATGGTGAAAGCTGGTATGTGACAGCATTTGCTTTTTGTATTCTCATGTCAATTTCTCTGTCTAGTGTTCCATCTTCTGGAAGATTAAAAGGCAATAAGTAAATTTCTGTGTCTATGCATTGGTTATGGCTATGGTTAGTCGAAGGCCCCGGTATCATTGCAAATGAATTAAAATCCATAATTGCTCAACCGCCCATGCCAATGGAATCATCCGAATTAAAACTCATCTCGTTGAAGGATCCAAACAAAGAAAGGCAGCTGAAGTCTCCATCATAGCAGCTACAGCATGTACCAAAAGATATAAGGCCAAGAGGCACCGAATTGTGAACGCAGCTGAACTGTACTTTGTTATACGATATCATCATTCATCATAAGCAATCGGAATTTCGAAACACAATTCAGATTTAAAAAATACAGCTCATGGTGTGCACAGAGCACTAAACTCAGTAGCTCTGGCAGCAAACCGGACTTGGAATATGAGGAAAATGCAACAATGAACGCTTTTCAGACTGAGCCTCATTGGTTCCTGCCGCCTATCTGCATGACAAATAATCAACAACAGAAAAAAAAAAACAAGTGATATTATTCCGTACTCAACCGCCGGGTTCGATCCTGCTTTGGTCCATATATTGTTCTTTGTATTTTTTTTCTGTTGTTGATTATTTGTCATTTTTTTCAGAGTGCTGTAAACATACCTCTTCCTCTGAATTGATTCGCTGATTATCGCCTCAGAAGTTTCCCTCTATAATAATATTCATTTATTATTATTTGTCTCCTGCCTATCTGCATATTGACATGAAGTCGATGCATTAATGATGGTAATATTTGCTTGGGTAAAATTGTCAGTAAAAACATACCCACACAGTGGATACCATGCCATGCTATGAGTTTGCGCATGTGAGTCAGGTTTCTCCTTGGATTTTCTCGAGATTCTTGATGAGGATATTGGAGCACCCATGGGTTTGAATGGTGTGCAACGATGATGATCCTAACAACAACAATAATGGTATGTTATTTTCAGGGTCTAATTGTCAGATAATCAGCACAGAAGGAGCTCTTAACCTTTCTGTTAATGTTTCCTGTGATGTCAGTTATGTAAATGAGGAGAGCTTATAATAAAATGTTATATTTTCATAGAACAACATAAAAAATATGTCCCTGACCTTTCTATAATATTTATTTTTAGAGCCGTATGACTACCCATCTTGGAGCCTCATTCTGGTGTTCAGTGTCCATGCTACTGGAGCTTCAATTTTTATTTTTGAGTGGTTGAGTCCATATGGCTTGAATCAAGGGAAGACATCTTTGAGTGGTGAGAAAATGATGTTTCATACAATACATCTGCTGTGCACTGTATGGTTCTGCTAAAGTACATTGGTGAACTGTATGATTATGTTAAATTACTTCGGTGAGCTGTATGGTTCTGCTAAAGTACATCAATGAATTATATGGTTCTGCTAAAGTACATCAGTGAATTATATGGTTCTGCTAAAGTACTTCAGTGAACTGTATGGTTCTGTTAAAGTACTTCAATGAACTGTATGGTTCTGCTAAAGTACTTCAGTGATCTGTATGGTTCTGTTAAAGTACATCAATGATGATTTTGATGATTGAAATGTGTTAGATGAATGACAGGAAATGGCATGAGAGATGAGATCAGAAATGAAGAACTGAGAAAAATACTAGGAATAATTCTCTCCATAAGATAAGAACACAACACAATGAACCTTTAGTAGACATTATGAGGCGCAGACTCAGGGGTCAACCATGAAAATGATAGATTGATGAAATATTAGAAACACTAGGAAACATAACGGCAGCAGAGGCAAGCAGAAGAGAGCAAAAAACCACAAACTATATCCCCTCTTAATGCTAAAAGGCAAATGAGGAAGGAAAGAAGAATAAGGAGATGATATATATATATATATATTTCTTGAGAGCTCATAGTATGGAATATGATATTGCTAAGAGTGTAAGCTAAATGGTGTACATAGTCAGATATTTTTATTGCTATATAATAATGGAAGTTCATAAATAACTTAATTATTTGTTATTGATTTTTAAATTAGCCACTTCACTTAATTTTGTAAGCTCTTTTTTTAATCTGAATACAGTTCACAAGTTCTCATTGTTTCGTTCTTTTTGGCTGATATGGGCCATGCTGTTTGGAGCCAGTGTCTCTACAGATCAACCAAAAGGAATTGCCAGTAGATTCCTGGCCAACATCTGGGCCTTGTTTGCAGTGGTATTTTGTGCTTCATACACCGCCAATCTGGCTGCTTTTATGATTACAAAGGATGATTTCTATGATCTAAGTGGTATTCAGGATTGGAGGGTATGTTATTTAAAAATCTGTGTTGTTATTGTAAAGTCAAACTGAATTTATACAACACATTTTTTAAAACTATTGGTCAAACTAAAAAAATTGAAAAACATTTTAAAATTTAAAAAATGGTTGGAAAATGGGAGTTAGAGCTTTTTAACACTACAAAATACTTAACATGTTTAAAACATCACTGTAGAAAATTGAACAAATATTTGTATAATTACAGAAAGTTGAACAAGCCTTTGTGACTTTTAAGAAATGTTAACAACTGTTCGTAACAAAATAGAAAACTGAGCACGCATTCTTTAACTCTACTAAACAAGAACATATACATGTAATATTACAGAAAAATGAAAAATATTTTGTAACATTACAAAAGAGAACAAATACTTTCAACATTACTAAAACATTAACAAATAAATATTTGTAACATTGAAATTACATTAACAAATATTTGTAACATTACAGAAAAATTAACAGGTATATGTATATTGGCGACTAAGGAGGTTGATTGATGGCTAGACAAGCTGTCATTGTAAAAAGTATTGTTATGGAAACAGAGCCATAAGTTTTGGAAGCAGTGATCTCTGCAATATGTACCATTTTGGCACGCAAGGTTTCTGTTTTTTGAGATTGTGGTTCTGCCCTACGTGCCATCTTTGGCTCGAAAGGACGATAGATAGATAGATAGATAGATAGATAGATAGATGGATGGATGGATGGATGGATGGATGGATGGATGGATGGACGGACGGACGGACGGACGGACGGACGGATGGATGGATGGATGGATGGATGGGGTGGAGTGGGTGGGTGGGTGGATGGATGGACATTAGAAGCCTCTTTGACTGAGTGGTTAGTGTGCTCGTTTCCTGATAAGAAGGGTTCAGGTTTGATTTTTATAAGTGACAGATTTTTTTCAAAGTGACAAGACTTTGGGATTCATTCAGGATCCAAAAATTGGTAGCAGAGATTTTTCTGGGAAGCTAAGACAGCCTGGTGTAATACCAACAACATTACCAAAAAAATGTGGTATGGTAAAAAGAAAAATATTGTCACTAACACCATATTCCCCCATATGCTTAATAAGGCTTTACTTTTTTATAGGCACATTAAAGAAAAGTGAAGAATCGTTTGTAATTAAAAGAAAATTTAACACGTGTTTTGAGTGTTTACACAAAACTGAACAACTATTGGGTGAAAAACATAAAAATTTAAACAAGCAGTAATAACATTACAGAAAAATTATTAAGATTTTTTAACATTACAGAAAAATTAACAAGGTTTTTAACAGTAGCCTACAGAAAAATTATTAAGATTTTTTAACATTACAGAAAAATTCACAAGGTTTTTAACAGTACAGAAAAATTATTAAGATTTTTTAACATTACAGAAAAATTAACAATGTTTTTAACATTACAGAAAAATTAACAAGGTTTTTAACAGTACAGAAAAATTATTAAGATTTTTTAACATTACAGAAAAATTAACAAGGTTTTTAACAGTACAGAAAAATTATTAAGATTTTTAACATTACAGAAAAATTAACAAGGTTTTTAACATTACAGAAAAATTAACAGGTTTTTTAATAATATTACAGAAAATTAACAGGTATTTGTAACAGTATAGAAAATTTGAATAGCATTTGTAACATTGCAGAAAATTTGTCAATTTACATCTTTTCTACAGTTGAAAAACCCACATCATCGGCAGCCTCCATTCAAATTTGCAACGATCGCCAATTCCTCAACAGACCTGAACATTGCCAAAAATTTTGAGGGGATTCATCGATACATGAAGTCTGAAGCACAGACAGATGTAAAAGAAGCCATCAGAAACTTAAAAATTGGGTGCGTGCATGTATAACAATTCTAAAAACTTTTCAGATCTATTAGTTATAGTTATAGATTAGTTATTGAGCTCAGGGGGCTGTGATAGCTCAGTGGTTAGTGAACTGGACTACAAAGGACAAGAGATTGTGTTTGATCCTGATCGACGGCTTCCTGGTTCACTCAGTCTTAAATGTTCACCAGATTTTATTCTGGGAAAGTAAAGCGGCACAGGCATAATACCAACCACCTTAGCCCAAAGATCATTTCTGAAGGTCTGTAAAATTTATGGTCACTAACACCATATTCTTAGCCACGATAGCTCAGTGGTTAGTGAACTGGACTACAAAGGACAAGAGGTAGGGTTCGATCCCGACCGACGGCTTCCGGGTTCACCTAGCCTCTAATGGGTACCGGATTTTTTATGGGAAAGTAAAGCGGCACGGGCGTAATACCGACCACATTACCCCAAAAATCATGTGCCGAAGGTCTGTAAAATTTAGGGTCACTAACACTATATTTCCTATATGCCACTTGGCGTGATGGGGGCACTTTACCTTTTGTTTTACACCATATTCCCTTTACGCCACTTGGCATGACGGGAGTACTTTACTTTTTTTTTTTTATTGAGCTCACTTACTTTTATTTCTGAACTTTTATATCGTTCCAGTGCTCTATCTTTTAGTAATTTAATGTAGGAATAATTTAGTTTACAGTAATTTCTTTCTGCAAACTAGTTTAGTTTAGTCAACAGATCATTCTCATTACACATCAGACATGTCCAAAAGTGCTTAGTTCTCCACCCTAGTATGTCTCTCGTTGTGTGGAGACAGATGACTCTAGATATGTGTTGATTTGTTAATATTCTGTGTAAAGGTAAAGGTAAAGTACGAGACTTGAACCGGCGTCTTAGCACGCGAGTATATACCCATATGTGCTCGGCCGCCTATCCAGAAATGTTCGGATATTTCTGTATAGTGTAGCCTCAAGCATCGAAACTCAGATGCGAAGCGACATTCCTCACCTTCCCAGGATAATATACCCTGGTACCCATTTCTGCCAACGGCTGGGTCGACCGTGGGGGTATTTTTTTTTTTTTTTTTTTCCAACCACGAGTACAATTCACACTGCTCCCAGCGGGAATTGAACACGGGTTGTCCGAACGTCGGTAGTCTAGTCGGGTGGTTTTCCCAACTAGGCTACCGAGGCCCCCTAATATTCTGTGTCTCCCCCTGTAGTGCTTCTTTCTGGCATCCTCAGTTTTGACTTGATGTTCATGCAGTCTGAACATGCTTGCAGAGTCATGATCATTGATTGGGTTATCAGTGTGCCCTGCCTCCATGGGGGCATTCATAATGTGATACCAATCCATTGCATGTCTACCATCCTTGACAGATGTTCTAGCTAGGCTGTCAGCTTGTTTGTTTCCTCTCACACTGGAGTGTCCAGGAACAAAGATGAGCTTCCTCTCACTCTGGAGTGTCCAGGAACAAAGATGAGCTTCCTCTCACACTGGAGTGTCCAGGAACAAAGATGAGCTTCTTCTCACACTGGAGTGTCTGGGAACAAAGATGAGCTTCCTCTCACACTGGAGTGTCCAGGAACAAAGATGAGCTTCCTCTCACACTGGAGTGTCCAGGAACAAAGATGAGCTTCCTCTCACACTGGAGTGTCTGGGAACAAAGATGAGCTTCTTCTCACACTGGAGTGTCCAGGAACAAAGATGAGCTTCCTCTCACACTGGAGTGTCCAGAAACAAAGATGAGCTTCCTCTCACACTGGAGTGTCCAGGAACAAAGATGAGCTTCCTCTCACACTGGAGTGTCCAGGAACAAAGATGAGCTTCCTCTCACACTGGAGTGTCCGGGAACAAAGATGAGATTCCTCTCACACTGGAGTGTCCGGGATCAAAGATGAGCTTCTTCTCACACTGGAGTGTCCGGGAACAAAGATGAGCTTCTTCTCACACTGGAGTGTCCAGGAACAAAGATGAGTTTCTTCTCACACTGGAGTGTCCAGGAACAAAGATGAAAGAGTTCCCAATCAGTCCTGAGTTCTTTAGTGATATCAACCACTGCCTTCATGCCCAGCCTCCTTTGATTTTTCTGAGCATATTCATCGAGTCACTCAGAAAGCATTCTTAAGTAAAAGGTTGTGTTTCTAGCCAGGTCATTTATTTAGTTACTGCCATGATCTCCATGGTCAAACTGCTGGTAGTTACTGCAAAGACACCACTTACATCCTTTACTGTTCTTCCTTTGACCTGAACTGTGAAAGCCCATGAGCTCTGACTGTGCTGAATAATGGATCCATCAGACTGCCATACCCTCAGGTACATTTTCATACATCAAGGCCTGCACCTCAGCCTTTATGACTATAAGGATTTGTTGTCTGCATTCTCTGCTCAGAGTGTTGCAAATGGAAAAGAACATAGAGCACTTTGCACTTTACTTTCTGCAAGCTTCTTGTCTGTGGTTATTCCTTTTGTTGTCTAATTTAGACAGCTAAAGCTATTGTTATGTATCTAAAACTTTCATTTCTGAAGTCTTAAAGCATTCAAATATTATTGTGTTTTTGTTTAATTTCATGATTTATAATGTCTGTTTTTTGTTTGAGTTGATTTATAAATGTCATGTAATTATAACATTGTGTTCTGTTTATTTTCTTCACTTTCCAATTTTTTTATCGGCTATTTTCCATTTTATTGTTTATCAATGCACAAAGTATTGTTTGTACTTAATATGTAAATAATAATTTATATTCTTTGTAAAAAAAAAAATTCACTTTTATAATAAATTATTTTAGTTTCCAAATTTAAAAAAAACATTATTCAACAGAGATATTCAAGCCTTCATCTATGACTCAACCACACTTGAATATGAAGTTGGAAAAGATGACTTCTGCAAGCTGAAAACTGTGGGCAAGAGGATAGCAGAAACTGGCTATGGTGTGGCTTTTCCTAAAAAATCTCAGTGGGTGGAAGAAGTGAATAAAGCTCTGTTGCATCTGCAAGAACAAGGTGAGTATAGATCAGAGTAGTAATACATTATCTATATGGCCTCAGTATATGAAACAAGCTCAATATTTTTTAGTACTGGATTGTCTTCCCTCCTCCGTATTCTGTGGTCAGACTAGTTAAACTGTTTCAACTGTATGTTGTATGTGAGGATGGTGACAAAGATAGGATTATGTGAGAATGGTGATAGGAAGAAGATTATGTGAGGATGGTGACAAAGATAAGATTATGTGAGGATGTTGACAAAGATAAGATTATGTGAGGATGTTGACAAAGATAAGATTATGTGAGGATGATGATAAAGATAAGATTATGTGAGGATGGTGACAAAGATAAGATTATGGGAGGATGTTGACAAAGATAAGATTATGTGAGAATGGTGATAAAGATAAGATTATGTGAGGATGTTGACAAAGATAAGATTATGTGAGAATGGTGATAAAGATAAGATTATGTGAGGATGGTGATAAAGATAAGATTATGTGAGGATGTTGACAAAGAAAATATTATGTGAGGATGTTGACAAAGAAAATATTATGTGAGGATGTTAACAAAGATAAGATTATGTGAGGATGGTGACAAAGATAAGATTATGTGAGGATGGTGACTAAGAAAATATTATGTGAGGATGGTGACAAAGATAAGATTATGTGAGGATGTTGTCAAAGATAAGATTATGTGATGATCTTAACAAAGATAAGATTATGTGAGGATGTTGTCAAAGATAAGATTATGTGATGATCTTAACAAAGATAAGATTATGTGAGGATGTTGTCAAAGATAAGATTATGTGATGATCTTAACAAAGATAAGATTATGTGATGATCTTATAAGATTATGTGATGATCTTAACAAAGATAAGATTATGTGAGATTTAATGTTCTAAAAAATCTTAAAAGCTATAGCTGCTCACTATTTTGAGATCCAAAAGCTTGCTTACCATTCAGAGTTTTCCAAAACATAACCTCATGAAAGTGTTTGAAGAAATAATTAATATATGCAGAAAAATCTCCCACAAGAGGTGCTAAATTTATCGTTTTTTTTTTTAGATGGCCATCATTTCTATAGAACACTGCGCTTGTTAAATCAGCATATGAGGTGCAGTTAAAAAATAATTCTAAAATAAAATTTCCCTCACTTCAATGGAGATTAGTTGCAAGTCCATATCTGCTAGTATCCATTTCAATAGTAGAAATATTTGAGCGATTGTGGCACATTATTAGCAAAGGTCACTATCAATAAAAATCAGTGCTCCAGTGGAATCAGTTATAGAAGCTGCTATTAAATTTTAATGAAGGATTTGATGATGAGTTGCATCACATCAAAGTAGGCATCCATTTTACCCTCCAAAGTGGATGGTTTTTGGCCAGTACCAACATGACTGTGATGCCCTATTCCGCAGACTTTGCACTAAACAACTTTCTCTTGTTCACAATACGAAAAATGGGAATTCCAGGAATTATCCCCATTGGGATTGTTGTCGACAATCAGAAGAGAGCTACTTTAAGAGTGATATTGCTACTAATGTGTAACATACGCCATTTATATTTCTTATGGCTTTGGTCTTGGCATTTTTTTTTTACCTCACCTCAGGTGTTGGTATGAAGAGTCTGGGTTTGACAGCCAGAAGCTGCAAATTTTTATCAGACTGACATGGCTCCAGGGTTCACCCAGCCTCTAAAAATCTATTTATCAATTGACCTTTCGAGCCGTAGCTGGCCCATAGGGCATAGACCAAGATACTCCTTCTCTTATCTGAATTTTTGTTCTAGCAGTTTTCAATTCTTTTAAAGATATTTTATCAAATCTTGCCATTTGACAGGTCTACGCTTCATTAACAAAATCGTTTTTTACGATAGCGGCTTGTTAAACCTCTGATCAACGGTTCTATACCAAGCCGGAGAAAAATAATTCCTCCATCTTGTATACAACCGGAAACCTCTAAAAATGGGTACCATAAATTTTTCAAGGAAGTAAAGGTCGCCTAGCATGATACCGACAACATCACCTAACAAAGAAGTCAAGGAAAAATATGATCACTATCACCATAATCCCCATACACCTATAAAGTTGTGGAAGAAACCTTTACTTACTTAACTGACATGTATTGGTTTGGTTGTATATCTTTTCTCGTTTTATTTTTTAAGGTTGTTACAACTTTACAAAATGTAATGAACCGTTGACAGGTGATATAGAGAGGCTTCAAAAGTTTTGGCTGGCAGGAGCATGTCACAAGAAGAAAGAGCCAGGGGTCTCCAGTCATACACTAGGCATCTTGAACTTCACATCGGCCTTCATTTTGTTGGGAGCTGGAGTAATCCTTGGTGTCCTGTTGCTAATACTAGAACATACATACTTTCGATTTGGCCGCAAGTCTTTGAAAAAGTGGGACAAGCATGGATGCTGTTCTTTGGTCAGCCTAGTAAGTGTGCTGAATATCAAGATAATTAAAAAATAACTTTTAAGATCAGTAATAAAGTGAAATTGAGTAAATCTGTCGTACCTATGAAGGAATTATAACAAAATTGCATATAATAAATAGTTAAAAAGTATTTCAGCTTCTTAGCATCTTAACCCTTAATTACGATACCGTAGTAAAATTTACCACATCTAAACACAATTTTATCAAAATTTAACATTTTCCCATGTTCAAACATTACCACCCTCCCCCCTCTCTGTGTACCTTCCTAATTACCACTTCTGATGACCCCTGAGTGTTTAATTTGTTTCCATTGCTGTTGGAATTTGTTTTTGTTTTATTTTGTATGAGATTGTGAGATACATCATTTGATGTGAAAAAAAAAATCACCAATTCTCAAGAAATTGGCTGGTTTTTTTTTTCAGTTTTTTATTATTATTATTATTTTTTTTTGCTGTGACCAGGAAAATTTCATCGGCAAACATCAAACAACCCTTTGTGACTCAGGAAACACAGCGAATAACACTATGCGGTCGCCAAAAATACTGACAGACTTACGGCGACCATACCAATAGACATACACATCCAGTCCATGAGGTGAAACTGATCACAAATCAACCTGAGCCAGGAATTTTAAGTCCCCATGTTTTGTTTAGTGTGAACGGACTGTGTCAAGAGTTCAGAGAAATTACTATTTTTAGAGCACCTGATGTTACATTTAAGTGGTAGTAATTTTTACTACAGTATTGTAACTGGGAGATTTACAGATCATCATCATCATCATGTGCATACTGGTTGGCGTATGCGATCATATCCTTCCAAAATCTTCTATCTACAGTGCATTGTATCAGTTCTGTTGTTGACTGTTTTCCATGCCATGACACCAAGCTATCCAGTATTTCTCTCTTTGTCATAAGCAATTTCTCTTTCCTTTTATTTTGCCAGTTGTAACCAAGTATTCCAACTTTCCTTTTCTCATGATGTGCCTGAAAAATGTTGTTTCTTTCTGATGTTTTTTAGGAGCTCCCTTTTTATGTTGGCCTCTTTGAGAATTTCCTCTAAGTTCTTTTTAGCAGTCCAGGGAAATTTCAACATCCTTCTGAGAAATCCCATCTCTGTGGCCTATAATTGTGTTTTCATTTGTTTGTCTACTATCCATGATTCGATTCCATAGGTCAGAAATGGTTCTATATATATATATATTACTGATGAACTCTCTTTCTCACTTCTATAGACATAGATTTGTTGCATAAGATATTTTTCATTTTCTGAAATGCTATTTTGGACTGAGCTGTTCTGCTTTTTATTTCTGTGGTGCATCTTCCATCTGATGTTATTATTGTGCCCTAGCATTTGATGTGTTGCACTTGTTTAAGATTTGTCCAGTTTATTTTTATGCTGCATGATAGTGATGATTGTTACAGATAAGTATCATAATTAAGAGTTAAACAAACAATGTTAATATTACATTCAAGAAATCTAGAACAAGATCAAAAAGAAAGTAGTGACCCTGGTTAAGGCCTTAATGTGCCTAAGTATATAGTTTAGTTTGGTGCCTTTTCTCTTTATACAAGGGTTGCTTAGTGGGAAATAGGATAATTTGTATTAAAAATCATGTTAATGACCTATATTATTGTGTGTCTAGTATGCACAGGCAGTGATCTTGAGCTATTAATAGGTGGCATTACTATGCCTGTGGGTCGCATAAAACCTGGGAAACAATTTAACAAGACAGTGGATCCCTTGCAACAATGCAGAAAAGTGTTGTGAGATTTTTGTTTACCAAAGGTTTGAAACCTGTAGAGATTCATCGTCAGTACAATAACAGGTGGGAGCCGCGATAACTCAATGGTTAGTAAACTGGACTTAAAAGGACAAGAAGTCGGATTTGATCCTGATCAAAGTCTTCCGGGTTCACGCAGCCTAAAATGGGTACCTGATTTTTTCTGGGAAAGTAAAGTGGCATGGGCATTATACTGACCACATTACCCCAGAAATCATGTGTCGAAGGTCTATAAAAATTATGGTCACTAACACCATATTTCCTATACGCCACTTGGGCTCTTCACTTTTTTTTTAACAATGACAGATGTTTTGATTGAGTTTTACAATGTGTCTGAATGGACTGAGAAATTCAAGAATGGCAGGTTCTCCTCATCTGGGTCTAACAGTATAGAAAACAATATTGCAGCCATGGGTAACATTATACAGGCATATCACAGTCAAAGAGGTGGCATTACTATTCAACATTAGTGTTGGATCAGCCCATGACATTATTCTCTCTCTCTCTCTCTCTCTCTCTCTCTCTCTCTCTCTCTCTGCAATCAAGACTCAATCAGAGTAGGATTCCAGACTCTCTCATGAAGGCAGCTGTCTGTTTAAGTGAATCGATTGCCCCATATAGTTTTTCTTCCAGGGAGGTGGACGTGGACCACATTGCTCATCTCAGGTCTGTGTACTGGCGGCAATCCTGTAGAACATGTTTTGAAGTCATATTGTCCAGTGTACAGACAGTGGCATAGGCTGGTTGTACCTATTTTGAATTTGGTGAACATGTGATTTCTCATTCTATTGTGGCCAGTGCGTAGGCGAAGTATGATGACTTGATCCCTCCTTGATAGTTGGTGGTATCCGTCACTCTCGTTATGCTTTGGGTGTTCTCGTTTCCATTTTTCATGGAACTGACCCTTGAGGATGGATTTGGCTTCATCATAACTGAACATTATTCATGACAAGTTGAAGTTTCAAAAAGTGTATAAGATTGGTACATAGAGGTGTATGAGTGGCTACACGCCTGGCTGGACAAATTTTTTGTCCTTTGCTAACAACATGCTTATGTTGGGATGTCACCAGAGCACTGAACTAGAGGGAGAATATATGTTGAACAGAAGTAATGTCCTTATTTCAGTGTTTGCAAAAAATACTCTGTAAACTAACAAAAATGTCATTTTCCATTGAAGACATATTATAATTACATAACAGATATTCTTTTCTTTGCATTTTCCTTAACTTTTTTTTTATGGCCAAATCCTTGGTTATTCCATAACATATTACCTTCAAGTCACTTAACTAACATCAAATTTGAAAATTATAACTCAATTTAATTATTTTGATGGCATTTCACTCTGTTTTTTTTTATTAGAAAAACTTTTTTCCTCAAATAATTAATTATTAAATTGATATCAAAATGAGTTGGAGATATTTTTTTTCGTTTAGAAAATAATTAGAGGAATCAAAAAACATTTTGTTGGGTGTTCCTGTAATACTAAAAAGTTTCTATTAATCTGTGCCCATATTAGTCTGTGTCGATATTAGTCTGTGCCCATATTAGTCTGTGCCGATATTAGTCTGTGCCCATATTAGTCTGTGTAGTCTGTGTCCCTATTGGTCTTGTTTCAGAATAACATGTATAATTGGGTGTCTTAGTTTCATTTAACCCTGCTGATAAAATCCAAACATAATTTATTGTTTAAAAAACAGAACATTAAGCCAACAGTTTATACTTTTGCATTGATATGAAAGCTTGTAGTTTATTTCCTCCTTCTTCCTCTTAGCATTCACCCAATAGGTTAACGTGTATGCAGTGCATCACTAGTTTACTGCAAACCAGTGATATCTGCACCTTTCAGCCTGACACATCCTGGCATTCATTTCTGCATGGGTTGTTAACAATTTTTACCAAAGAAAGTGGCCAATTTTGGCCTACTCTTTTTCAACTTGAAAATGCCAAGGGTTCTTTAACATGTACAAGTGCACATGGGACATCCTGTTTTTCGCCATTATTCGAGAGGGCTAGACATCAGATCTCACTACCCATAGGTGGGTAAAGCCACAAAGAAACCACAGATTAAATCTGTTTAAACCCACCGACTGTGGTGGGAACTAAACCTGAGTCCTTTCTGTTTAGAGGTCTGCATCTTACCTTCAGGACTACCCAGTCCCACTTGTAGTTTATGACTCTAATAAAGTCTTTTGTCATAACATATTCAGATCAAATTATCACAAAATATTTCATATTCAGGCAAAAAAAGAGAGAAGCCATAAGGGTAGAATAATTCTTTTACAAAAATATGTTTTGGATTGCTCTCCATCATTTTGGATCTGTATATTACTATTATTTGTTTCTTTGTCTCAGTTATTTCCTGATGTTCATAATTAATTGTTATTAGATTTTGTAATGTCAAATTTACCAATGATTTTTTACAATTTAAAACCATTTTTTTCCTGTAATTTTGCTTATCAACATAATTGGCTTATGATATGTTTTATTTTATTCATCTCATTATAATCTCCATAAAATATTCTCTATAAAATATACAATATAAAATTTCTCCATTGACCTCTGCTGGTGTGTTTCCTAGATCGTTTGCTATTACATTGACCTCTGCTGCTGTGTTTCCTAGTGCTTTTAATACTCCATGAATCCATCTTTTTTGTGGTTAGCTCTTGAGTCCAATGTTCTTGCAATGTTTATTAAAGAACACACATGCTGTGTTTTGTTTTGGTTTTAATTTCTTATCACATGATCAAACCATTTTTTTTTTTGTTTCTTTATGTCCTCTATGGTGAGAATTACTCCTAGATTTTTTCTTTCTTTCTAATCTAATCTTATCGCTCAGACTGTTTCCTGGCATTCCGCTAACACATTTCATTTTGGTAGCAATAATTTTTCTTATTGTACTTGAGTCTAGAGTTCAGGTCTGACATTAGTAACACAATAGTAAAAAAAAGTAATTAGTAAAGAGCCCGTCTTGCCACATGGCGTATAGGGAATAAAGTGTTAGTGATCATAATTTGTATAGACCTTCAACACATGATTTTAAGGCAATGGGGTTGGTATTATGCCTGTGCCGCTTTACTTTCCCAGAAGAAAATCTATAACCCATTTAAGGCTGGGTGAACCTGGAAGCCATCGATCAGGATTCAACCTGACCTCTTGTCCTTAGTAGTCCAGTTCACTAACCACTGAGCTATTGTGGCTGTTGCCAGCATAATGCAAAGGTAGTAATGATGAAGAAAAACACTAACTCTCAACTCCCCCCCCCCCCCTTAAAATACAATAGACTAAGACTGAGAGGGAGCCGCGATAGCTCAGTGGTTAGTGAACTGGACTACCACGGACAAGGGGTAGGGTTCAATCCCAACCGACGGCTTCCGGGTTTACCCAGCCTTAAATGGGTACCGGATTTTTTCTGGGAAAGTAAAGCAGCACGGGCGTAATACTGACCACATTACCTCAAAAATCATGTGCCGAAGGTCTGTAAAATATAGGGTCACTAACACCATATTTCCCTATACGCCACTTGGCGTGACGGGGGTACTTTTTTTAAGACTGAGAGGTTAAAACACTCACAGCCCTTTGACATATTATGCAATCTAACTACTTAAAAATGCTTTATCAGAAAAATCATTTATGCTTTTTTTCTGGGTCACAGAGTATGGGGAAGTCACTGACATTTGAGCAATCAGTAATGGAAGCAATAGATTACCATAAACATCACAAGTGCAAAGACCCATTGTGTGAGACACAACTGTGGAAGATCAGATATGACCTGGATATTGCTCTCCTAAAGATCTCCCAGCTGAGGAAACAAATTGCGTAAGTTATTAGATATTTGCCAACTTTGAAAATTGTTTTTTCTTTATGATCTAAAAAATATGATAACTGGTTATCTTCTTCATTCATGTGTGCCCAATAAGCACTCCTCTTCCTTATTCATCCTGAAGGACACTGAAAGGATGTATGTGTGTAGATTACACCTATATCTGTCTGCTTTCTGGGCAACTAATCCAACTTCACCATAATAAATGACAATAGTTATAGTATCATCATCATGTTCCATACCAGTTGGCATAGGCATCATGTCCTTCCACAATCTTCTATCCACAGTGCATCATATCAATTCTGTTGTTTACCATTTTCCATGCCATGACACCAAGCTATCTAGTATTTTCTCTCTTTGTCATCTGCGATCTTTCTTTCCCTGTATTTTGCCAGTTGTAACCAAGTATTCCAACTTTCCTCTTCTCATGATGTGCCCGAAAAATGTTGATTGTCTCTTTCTGATGTTTCTTAGGAGCTCCCTTTTTGTGTTGGCCTCTGAGAATTTCCTCATTGGTCTTTTTAGATGTCCATGGAACTTTCAACATTCTTCTGAAAAATGTTCTCTGTGGCCTCTAATCGTCTTTTCATTTCTTTGTTTACTGTCCATGATCCACTTCCATAGGTCAAAATTGGCTCTATATAGTACTGATTAACTCTCTTTCTCACTTTTATTGACATAGACTTGTTGCATAAAACACTTCTCTCTTTCTCACTTCTATTGACATAGACTTGTTGCATAAAACACTTAATTATAATATACAAAATGATTCAATAAATCAATGAAATTATTGGAGATTTAAAATCTTGTACCCATTTTCCAAAGCTGGGTGAATCCTAAAGTTTTGATGATCTGCAAAAAGTCATCCCATCTGGCAGTTTGAATCCAGACTTTTCAGGCTAGTAAAAAGCTCACTAACCACTCAGCCACAATGATTTCAATTCTGCTAAAATGGACCCAAAACTGTGTTGATCAAAAGCAAAATTAATTCACCACATCTGAGCTTCAAACTGAACACTTCTTGGCAGCTTTAGGTGCCCAAATGACTCAGCCACCATGACTAGATGCTGAGAAATATACTGAGGAGTTGATCTAAGCACTGATGGGGTTGTCTGAGGAACAATGAAGATGATCTGTTGACTGACTAACACCCCATGTCATAATATATTATGGGTCTATATTTTTCACCGTTTAATGTAATTACAAATAAAAAAGTTAGTACACAAAACAAAATAAGGCTTTTCTCTGTTTTAATTTTTTTTTTCAGGCACTCTGCATCAACTCGAGGTACAAGAAGAAGAGATAGCACAGCATCAACAGAGAGTGGTGATTTAGATATTGCACAACACCAGAATGATACAGCTAGGAGACGAAGACAGCAATCTTGCGATCAAAGTCCTACAAGCATTGATGATTTTGTCAACCATCCCCTTCTGGCTCTAGAAGGAAAAAACCAGACAATGGATGATGACATGTCTTGTTCATCTTCAACACGTAGATTTGCTCAGTTTTCACCAAGATCGTCATATTCAGAAGCCAGAAACAAAGTCCCTGTTAGGGAGAACAGCATACCCTTACAGAATATTCACCTTTCTCATTGTGAGAAACGTCTGAGTCAAGATTTTAAAGTAGATATGGATGGTCATACTCCTGATAGACCAGTCACAACCACAAAAAACATAATGTCTTCATGTGATGGCATCAAGACTGAGACTGATCTTAACGTGCATTCATTGCCATCCTCTTTTGAAGAGTCAGTGTCAGGATATGTGTCCTCGACAGAAGAAATGATACCTACATCATCCATAACTCCAACACTTTCATTCCCGAATACTCCATCATCTTTATACTCCAATATACATCCACGTCAAAGTCAAACATAAATGAAATGTACCACTCTAACTCAATGCAGATAATCTTTATTCATCATTAAATGACAGACATTTTGCATCCACTATTCCTGGTTCACCATCTTCAATGTCATTGTCAGACGATTCCAAAAAACATTTGAAATCTCCATGTGCCATCTCTAATAAAAGTCAGCCTATGGCTTTGTCTGAAAATATAGACTACCCAGGCACAATTTACAGTTTAAATCCTGAAGAATCATCAGGATTAACAAATGACTGTAGTGATTATCAGGCTGTTGGATATAATGTGCCAGTTCATGCCCACACTGGCAGTCATTTAAAAAATGCACACACCAATTCTAATTACTCGATTTCTTCTGAAAATGCAGTCAGACATTCAGGAGAATGGAGCAATGTAAAACCAGAAAATAAAAAATCCAATCTGGTACATTCTTCTAGAAGAGACAGTGCTAATGATGTCAGTGGGAGACACATGCCAGATAAATTGAGTAATGTGTATGTCAATGTGGATGAGATTATTGGCAAAGAAACCTCATTTTAATTGTGTGTTTTCTGCAGTAAGTGTCAATGGCTGAACTAATGTGATTTATTAGTGATGGGACATTTTGTCAAAGTGATGTGAATGTGGTTTTCCTTTGAGACCTGCAGATGAGTTTAAAGTTTGTGTACTCATGCAGCAGTTTAAAAACATATTTGAAAATCTCAATTTTAATGGTGTGTTTTCTACAGTTCTTGTGCTCAGAGGCTGACCTATTGTGACTCTTTAGTAATGGAACATTTTACCAAAGTTATTTTAATTGTAATTTTATTTTGGTGACCTGCAGAAAAGAGTTGAAAGTTTTTATACTCTCGCTGCATTTGTGAAAATATGTTTGAAAAGTCTAGCTCTGCATATTAAATGCAAAATGCAAGAATGTTTTCTGTATATTTTAGAAAAATCTGGTGCAAAATTTATTGTTGTGTGCATACTTTTAGACAAATCTGATGAAAGACAAAGTTGGTACCAATAAGTAATAAGAAACTCATTATACAGAGCTTAGCAGCAGGAGGCAATCTGATCATCAGAAGCGGACCCTTGTCATACAAGTGTTTTTGCCCTTCAGCTTCTTGACACATCTAAGAAATGTGTGTTTGAAGAAAGACCAAAATAATTCATAAACTTTCATTAGTTTTGCACTCATCTGAAACTTCTAATTTGAGGCTATAAAAGTGAAGTGAATGCAGCATTTGTGCTTCAGTTTGTTTGCTAATTTTTCTATATTTCTGTTAAACTTTATTGTATACAGCCACAACGTCAAAAAGTTGAATTAGTTTTTTTATTTGCCAAAACACATACACACACACACCAAAAATCTGTGGAAATTCAACAGCTACTGGAGCAACAGACGAAAAAATTTTGGAAGAGAAATAACTAAAAACACACCACTCAATCAAAGGCCCATCAGGATCTTTGTGGGAACGTGTGTCATAGGCAAAGTCTCTCTATCTATGGTTACTCTTTGACTTTTTCTCAATTTTCTTCAAGGAAAGGGCAATATCCATGAGGAATGTCATTATTTATCTTATCCACTTATTCTTAGGCCTCTCCTTTTTTCTCTTTCCCTGTGGGTTTCAGGACAGTGCCTGTCTTGCTATGCTGGCATCAAATTTTCATAGTATATATATCCAATCATTCTCCATTTTCGATACATCATTTGTTGCTTGATTGGCTCTTATTCTGTTCTTTACAAATGTCCTCATTTCTAATCTTGTCTTACCATCTGAGGTGCAGACTATCTTTATACATTTCTTTATAAATTCTTATATCTTTTTGTTTGGCTCTTTTATTCATCATCCATGTCTCTCATTCTCTTCTAGTCCATTCTATTTGTTTGTTTATTTGCGTTCACCTGATGACTAAAGGATCACACCTCTTTGTCATCCGCCTTTAAAAGAGCGTTACGTTGGCATGTCTGCTTCATGTTCTTCTTCTTCTTTCCTTCCTCATCTGCCTTTCAGCGTCGAGGGGTTTTCCCATTCATGTTAAGGTTTGCAGTAAAACTGTGATTCCCTAGCCACTTTTCTGCCATGTTGGTATGCCACAAAATGCCAACCACTGTGCTGTCTGTAGAATACAGAACCACCCATGTAGATGATCTGATCCTGAGTGGAGGACACTATTTTTGATGGAATTCCTTATAATGACCTCGGTAGCTCCATAAGTCCAATTATGACACTCCCTGTGGAGCTTAATGATTGCTTTAGCGATAGCCTCTATTTATAAAAAAAAAAATCTTTCAGCCATACACCAGGACTGTTTTTACAGTTGTAGTAAATAGCACAAGCCAGGGTTTTTTTTTTTGTTTAAAAACTATTTTTAAAAGTACAAATGCATGATTAAACATTACAAACTCATTATTAAACATTACAAACTCATGGTTAAACATTACAGACACATGTTTAAACATTCTTCTTGATCCTTCCCGCACCGTTAAACATCACATAGAATTTGTAGTGTTTTTCGCCATCCATCTCTATTCTGGGCGAGATGTTTGACCTTATCTAATGAATCTATGTCTGCCAACTTTGCTTCTCTTATAAGTGTTCTTTTTAGTGTTTCTATAAGTCTTCCTTTTTTCTGCAGCCTGATGTTTTCCACAGAAGAGCCTGTTTTGGAATTCTCTTGTTGTCTCTTCTCAGCATATGTCGAACATATGTCCATCTTCTTTCCTTAATTGTAGATTAAATCTTTGATTGCATGACCATTTCTCTTATTTCAATATTAGTCTTGAATTCATTCTTATTGTACACAGAGTATTTTTCTTAGGCATTTGTCTTCAAAAGCTTCTAGTTTTTTTTCTAAATCTCTTTTGCTATTTTCCAGCTTTCACATGCATTGGTAAGTGTTGATAAAACATAATTAAGCATTACAAACACACATGACTAGCCCTAAAACAAATGACAGTGTATATTTCCTGAAAAGAAGGACCCAGAGCACAATTTTCTAACTCTACCCCCAGCATATAAATCTTAATAGTTACCAGAACAAATAAAAAAAGACAACCAGAATAAACTTCAAATTTGATACCCTGGACGGTTGAGTGAAACAGAAAGCCATCTATTGGGATCAAGTCTGATCCCTTTTCCTCAATAGTTCACTTCATTAACCATTGTTCTACCATGGCTCCTTTTAATTTAGCATTACACCAATCATAGATATTTTAGCAGCTGTTTGATCAAAGCTGGAAAGAATACATTTCAAATGAACACATAAGAGACGAATCAAGACAAGAAAATGTGTCGAGCATTATAAGGAGAAGGCGTTGGAGATACTTTGGTCATGTGCTGAGAATGAATGAAGAAAGACCATTCTCCATTCCATTTCCATTCATGTGGAAACCATCTGGTAATTTTTTTACAACTAGGCAGACCAAGAGAATCGCTATGCAAAACAATTACTATGGAAAGCTCATGGAACTAAGAAACAACCAAGAACTACATTTACTAGCAGCAAATCATCAGTCATAGAGAACTATGACTTTTATCCATAGTGCCATCTTTGGCCCAAGAGGAAAATGAATGATGTTAATCAAAAGATAGAACCAAAATACACTTCAATATGTTAGTTTTTACAAATCCTTATGAAACTTTGAGTATAATCTGATTTTAACATTATGGCACTTGATGATTTGGGAAGGGCACTACTTTCTCTGATAAGTAAAACACTTTATTTGAAACAGAATTATAACCGTGTTCTGACTGTTCTTGGTATATGACACGACACCGCACATTCAAGAATCAACAAACTTTGCGTGTTGCAATTCAGTCCTCATTTATTATGTTACATACAGATATATATATATATATAGATGCTTTCTGGTTGTCCTTCCTGGCGTCTCTGTTCTGTAGATACTTGTTTGATCTAATAAGTCTTGGCCGCTGAAGTACTTCGACTACCGTCGGTGTTGTACCTCAGCTATTCGTATAGTGGTATATTCTATCTGACTTTCTATCTCTAAGTTGAAGTTCTTCTGTGACTATCTCAATTCCTATCGGTCGCTAGTGCGTGGCTATCTCTGTGTGTTCCTAGTCGAGATGTCAAAAATGGAAGTCTGTCCCTCAAGTCTGCCCTCTAACTTTTATACGGTTTTGACTGACCGTGAACCTTTTTTCCCGCCAACTATTCTTTATCCAGATAAAAGTGACATTTGGCTCTACTTCTTTCTGCATTCTAAGTGACCTTCTCTGGCCATCTGTCACTCTTTGTGACTAGCCTCTTATTTCGTGCATTCCACATTCCTTACCGACAGCTAAAGTAAGTTTACGACCAGTGGTCAGTCATGGTGGTCGTGACTAGCGTTTAGTTTCTAGTTCTACATTCCTCACCGACAGCTAAAGTAAGTTTACGACCAGTGGTCATTCCCCAGCCATCTGGCACCTTTAGTTTATGTCAGTCAGTGCGGTTAGTCATCCCTATGCTAAATTTGTCTAGTCCTGTTTAGTCCTCAATTATGATCTAAATATGTATGTGCTATCATTCACGGTTACAGAATAACTCACAAACATTTCAAAATACCACTAAATGATGTGGAGCCAAATGACAGTTAAAACACTTTATTTGAAACAGAATAACTCACAAACATTTCAAAATACCACTAAATGATGTGGAGCCAAATGACAGATAAAACACTTTATTTGAAACAGAATAACTCACAAACATTTCAAAATACCACTAAATGATGTGGAGCCAAATGACAGATAAAACACTTTATTTGAAACAGAATAACTCACAAACATTTCAAAATACCACTAAATGATGTGGAGCCAAATGACAGATAAAACACTTTATTTGAAACAGAATAACTCACAAACATTTCAAAATACCACTAAATGATGTGGAGCCAAATGACAGATAAAACACTTTATTTGAAACAGAATAACTCACAAACATTTCAAAATACCACTAAATGATGTGGAGCCAAATGACAGATAAAACACTTTATTTGAAACAGAATAACTCACAAACATTTCAATATACCACTAAATGATGTGGAGCCAAATGACAGATAAAACACTTTATTTGAAACAGAATAACTCACAAACATTTCAAAATACCACTAAATGATGTGGAGCCAAATGACAGATAAAACACTTTATTTGAAACAGAATAACTCACAAACATTTCAAAATACCACTAAATGATGTGGAGCCAAATGACAGATAAAACACTTTATTTGAAACAGAATAACTCACAAACATTTCAAAATACCACTAAATGATGTGGAGCCAAATGACAGATAAAACACTTTATTTGAAACAGAATAACTCACAAACATTTCAAAATACCACTAAATGATGTGGAGCCAAATGACAGATAAAACACTTTATTTGAAACAGAATAACTCACAAACATTTCAAAATACCACTAAATGATGTGGAGCCAAATGACAGATAAAACACTTTATTTGAAACAGAATAACTCACAAACATTTCAAAATACCACTAAATGATGTGGAGCCAAATGACAGATAAAACACTTTATTTGAAACAGAATAACTCACAAACATTTCAAAATACCACTAAATGATGTGGAGCCAAATGACAGATAAAACACTTTATTTGAAACAGAATAACTCACAAACATTTCAAAATACCACTAAATGATGTGGAGCCAAATGACAGATAAAACACTTTATTTGAAACAGAATAACTCACAAACATTTCAAAATACCACTAAATGATGTGGAGCCAAATGACAGATAAAACACTTTATTTGAAACAGAATAATTCACAAACATTTCAAAATACCACTAAATGATGTGGAGCCAAATGACAGATAAAACACTTTATTTGAAACAGAATAACTCACAAACATTTCAAAATACCACTAAATGATGTGGAGCCAAATGACAAATGCACATAAGTTTTTGGCTCGGTAATCAAACATATGTAGTGCCTGAGAAAACTACTGAAGATAAATGGTTGGATAAGTAGCAAACACAGAAATATTTCCACATTAAAAAAAAAAGTAAAGTACCCCCGTCATGCCAAGTGGCGTATATGGAATATGGTGTTAGCGACCATAAATTTTACATACCTTCAGCACGTGATTTTTGGGGTAATATGGTCGGTATTACTCTATCTGCTTTACTTTCCCAGAAAAAAATCAGGTACCCATTAAAGGGGTGTCCGGTTAGCGCAATCGATAGGCGGTTGGCTTACCACGGCAACAGCCGGGGTTCGTACCCTGGCGAGGACACCTGGGTTTTACTAATTCCCTAAAAATTAGTGGGAGCCGCGATAGCTCAGTGGTTAGTGAACTGGACTACTACGGACAAGGGGTAGGGTTCGATCCCAACCGACGGCTCCGGGTTCACCCAGCCTTAAATGGGTACCAGATTTTTTCTGGGAAAGTAAAAGCAGCACGGGCGTAATACCGACCACATTACCCCAAAAAGTCATGTGCTGAAGGTCTGTAAAATATAGGGTCACTAACACCATATTTCCCTATACGCCACTTGGCGTGACGGGGGTACTTTACTTTTTTTTTACCCATTAAAGGTTTGGTGAACCCGGAAGCCATCAGTCCACATGCTGGCATTTTAAGTATTAATATCATGTTATTCAAGTCTCAGTAAAGATATGCTAATTATGGATACAGGGCATATATGCCTGATAATTTTTTTTAAAAAGTGTATCTTATGTGTGTGTGTGTAATATTTAGCAGACAAAAATGGAAGTGGTATGCTACCTAAATATGCTGGAATTTAATTTAAAAGGCACGTTCTAAGTTCTTTCCAAATTTGCACTCTGCTCGAATAAGTAGACATTAGAGACAAATAATAATAAATTAATATTATTATAGAGGGAAACTTCTGAGGCGATAATTCAGGGAATCATAGGAGGAAGAGGTATGTGCTACAGCACTCCGAAAAAAAAAGACAAATAAACAACAACAGAAAAAAACAAAGAACAATATATGGTCTGAAGCAGGATCGAACCCGCACTCCATGGTACTGCGCCTTGCCACGAGAAGCCGAACGCTTAGGAACACTGCCACTCAGCTAACTGAAAAAAAATAGCTATTGTGGACAATTTCTTACGCGAAGGCGTATCCGAGCTGTGATCGCAGCCTTATGCTATAGTCATGGGATAGCCTTCGCGAAAAGACATTGCCTACGAAGCGAATTTTTTAGTTAGCTGAGTAGCAGTGTTCCTTAGCGTTTGGCTTTTCGTGGCAAGGCGCTGTGCCACTGAGTACGGGTTCGATCCTGCCTTGGTCCATATTTTTTTCTGTTGTTGATTATTTGTCATTTTTTCCGAGTGCGGTAAACATACCTCTTCCTCTGAATTGATTCTACTGGAGATACTTGCCTTAATAGGAAAGTACAGAAATACAATTTATACCCGAGCTGTGATCGTAACCCTATGCTATAGTCATGAAACACTGATTGTCCGAACGTCAGTGGCCCAGTGAGGTGGTTTTCCCAACTCGGCTACAGAGGCCTAGAAGTATCTAATGCTAATAACAACTGGAGCTAACATGGGATGTATTACAAAATTTCATTTATTTCGAAATTTACAAATAAATGCATTTGAACTGGTGCAATGAAGACCAAAATTGTCATGAAACAATGTGATTTTTTTTTCAGATGAATGATTTCTTTGGTCTTATCCTCAAATAAATATTTGTACTACAGACTGTGCATTGTCTGCGTAGATATGCACAATTATAAAATATATTAAATATTATGCTGGGCCATGAGTAGAGCTGCAGAGAACACGTAAATAAACATAAAAAGGTATCAAGCAGCTAAACTAGTAGAGAGAAAAGACTAACTACAATATTTTGGCAAAAAGCTGCCTAATTAAGGCATTTGCTGAAACATAGTAGTTTGTCTTGTGTTTCTACTGGTTCAGCTGATTGATACCTTTTTCTGTTTATTTTACATAATGTCTGTGTATCAGTGACTGAGACATACCCACAAATTCTATCTTAAGGCAGGAGTGTCAGCCAGAGGTACTATCCAACTGTGTATTTTCACGGAATTCTCATGAAAGAAAGATACGCCAACATTTAATTAAACAAGAAAATTATTGTACTAGGCCCCTGAAGTTTATGTATACTTATATTTGTTGATTGGATATTATTTTTATCAAATTATATATAGTTTTGTTACATTTATCAGATAACAAATTAAAACAGGTGGTAAGTCAGTTATGAGGTTCAGTAGTTTTGCCAACAAACTCAGAAGGTTTAAATAATATATTCAGATTAATATCTTTAATAAAAGTTTCCAAATTGGGCTGATCAAGTTGATCATGTCATCATCACAAGTTTATTCTTTTCTATTTGAGTCATTTGTTAGAAGCCGGACTTTTAGGAACCAGGAATTGACATATGGTAAGAGTTGAAAGACAGAGCCAGCCTACAAAGTAAAAAAAAGTAAAGAGCCCCCGTCACGCCAAGTGGCGTATACGGAATATTGTGTCAGTGACCATAAATTTTACAGACCTTCAGCACATGATTTTTTGAGGTAATGTGGTCGGTATTACGCCCGTGCCGCTTTACTTTCCCAGGAAAAAAAAAATCAGGTACCCATTTTAAGGCTGGGTGATCCCGGAAGCCGTCGGTTGGGATCGAACCTTACATCTTGTCCTTTGCAGTCCAGTTCACTAACCACTGAGCTATCGTGGCTCCTGAAGAGCCAGCCTGCTTGAAGACAATCAAAGTATTCATTGTTTTAATTTGTAGAGAAGCTTTGGTCAGTGAGAGAATTAATTTCATTTGAGAGAAGTCATGCCCAGATTCAGCAGAAGAAATGAAAATATTGATGATAGTGTTTATTGGTTGCTTTAATGCAACAGATATTCCCCTCTCTGTTAGGAATTCACAAAAACTCCATACAAACTGTCTTTCTGGAACTCTAACCTCTTATACAAACTCTTCACTTTAGTCTCGACAAAAGTAACATTGTACTTTCTGACATTCATATCTCTGATTTAGATAGAAGGTGATTTTTCCAATCAATTTCTCTTTATGTTGTCATAAAGTATTGTGCTATCAAGAGAATCATTCACATTTGTTGATCATTTATCTGCTTCCTTCTTCAAAGTCACTCCTTTAAAATTCAAATTTTAAACTGCTTGTACAGTGCAAGATAAAAAGGCACATTATTTTATTTCACTTCCTGTCTTCAGGGAAATGCGAGGATTAGCTTCTTTTTTTTTTTAATTAGAAACTAAAATGACACTACTCTTTGTCAAGTTGAGGATTAAAGAAGTCCAGGGAGTGCCTATCCCTGTGCAGGGTAACTTATCTTTATTAAAAAATTGTGGTGCTAATACCAACTAGTAATTATAATTACATGCTGAGTCAGAAATATCATACAACTTTATTTTCAATTACTTTTAAAACATATTTCTTGAAACAGTTAAACTCATAAAAGTTTAAAGGAACACATTTTGGCAGAACAAAGTCCACAAATAAAATGAAGAGTTTTGTCCTTACTTCTTCCTCTTCTGCGATCATGGCTCATTCAGAGTAGGATTCCAGACCTTCTTATGAAGGCAGCTGTCTGTTTAAGTGATTCGGTTGCCCCTTATAAATTATTTTATTGTCCTTACTAATCACAATGCAGGGTAAATCTAACTCAACTCATTTTATGGTTGGTCAGGATCTATTTTTTTTTTTAATTTTAAACATTCAATCATTACTGGGTTTTAAATCTTAAGGGTGTGTGTTAACTAGTCTGAATAGGATTTTGAAATGATTGCCATAATCCCTATAATTAAAAGATATGTAGATATAGAGAACCCGTTTTTGCACTCCCTGTCAAAAATGAGTAGCTAAAAGTTATTCTGCAGAAAATGGGATATCAAGAAAACAGTTTTAGTGTACAACAACACAGGGAAGAGGTGGGGGGCTTCAAAGAGCTTACAGATCTTGAGTCAGAAGACACAACCTTTGAGTCAAAAGACACAACAACTTTGTGACATTATATATACACCGTTACTAGAGACTTTTCCAGTTGAACACTACAATTACAACGGACTCTTTCAGTTTAACACTGCAATTACAACAGACTGTTTCTGGTTGAACACTACAATTACAACAGACTCTTTCAGATTGAACACAATAATTACAACAACCTGTTTCAAATTGAACACTACAATTATAACTGACTGACATCGAGTTGAATGCTACAATTATAACAGACTGTCTCTAGGTTGAATACTACAATTATAACAAACTGTCTTTGGGTTGAATATTGCAATTATAACAGACTGTCTCTAGGTTGAATACTACAATTATAACAAACTGTCTTTGGGTTAATTATTGCAATTATAACAGACTGTCTTTGGGTTGAATATTACAATTATAACAAACTGTCTTCGGGTTGAATACTACAATTATAACAAACTGTCTTCGGGTTGAATACTACAATTATAACAGACTGTCTTTGGGTTGAATACTACAATTATAATAGACTGTCTTTGGGTTGAAGACTACAAATATAACAGACTGTCTTTGGGTTGAATATTGCAATTATAACAGACTGTCTCTAGGTTGAATACTACAATTATAACAAACTGTCTTTGGGTTAATTATTGCAATTATAACAGACTGTCTTTGGGTTGAATATTACAATTATAACAAACTGTCTTCGGGTTGAATTATATGGCCCTTTTCGTCTTGTCAGACGGTCTAGTGGAGGCTATTGCGTATTTTTTTGAGGTATTGTTTTTTGCCGAACAGCTTCTCTCGTGGCTAATTCTACCAATGTTTGACAAACACAGGCGGTCACATAATGAACAGGTCAGGCTCGCTGGTCCACAGGGTTTACCATCCTTTTTCATGAGTCTCTTCTCTTCTAAGTCCTGTCTTAGAACAGTCTCAAATGTTGTTATACCGTTCCTTATACGTGCTCTCCATGATGTGCGATCACTTGCCAGATGTTGCCAGTCGTTTTCACAGATGGAGAAGTCTTTCAGAGATGATTTGCAGATATCTCTATATCGTAGTTTAGGTCTGCCGATTTGTCGTTTTCCGTGTTTTAGCTCGCCATATAGTATTTGCCTAGGAATGCGTTTTTCTTCCATCCGTTGGACATGCCCCAGCCATCTTAGCCTTCGACTTCTGAGCATCGACATGATTGTTAGGGTCTTAGCACGTTGCAGGACAGTTAAGTTGGTTATTTTGTCCTGCCATTTGATGTGCATTATTTTGCGGAGACATCGCATGTGGAAGACATTTAGTCTTTTTTCCTGGTTTGAGTATGTTGTCCAGGTTTCGGATCCATATAGTAGTGTGCTAAGCACACAAGTTTGATATATTAAGAGTTTAGTCTTTTGAGTTAGTTTCGTGTTGTTCCATGCCCTTTCTGTGAGTTTGCCGAAGGTCGTAGCTGCCTTACCAATTCGACAGTTTATTTCTTCATCAAGAGAGATGGTTTGCGTAACTGTGGATCCAAGATATGTAAATTTCTGTACTGATTCTAGTGGGCAGTCTTTTAGAGTAATAGATATAGGTTTGAAGTCACCTTGATTTAGTATTACTGTCTTCTGAACATTAATTGACAGTGAAAAAAGGTCGCATGCTTTATCCAGGTTGTTGATCACCGACTGTAGGGTGGCCTCACTATGAGCGACTAGGGCTGCATCGTCAGCAAATAAAAATTCTTTAAGTAGGGCAACATTTGTTTTGGTTTTTGCTCTTAGTCGTGCTAGGTTGAACAGTGAGCCATCTGGTCTAGTGCGAATGTAAATATCTCCTGAGCTGTTTTCGAAGGCGTAATTTAGGAGGGCAGCAAAAAATATACCAAAAGGGTGGGGGCGAGGACACATCCCTGTTTCACTCCTTTGTTGACTTTGAAATTCTCTGATGGACTCCCATCAAAATGGACTTTGCCATTCATGTCTTCATGGAAGGAAATTATCAGCCTAAGTAATTTAGGAGGGCAGCCTATGCCTTCTAACACCCTGTAGAGACCATCTCTGTTTACTGTGTCGAATGCCTTTGTGAGATCCACAAAGGCAATATAGAGCGGCATATTTTGTTCCCGACATTTTTCCTGCAGTTGTCTAAGAGTGAAGATCATATCTGTGGTTGATCTCCCGGGTCTGAAACCGCATTGGGACTCGGGAAGCACCCGTTCTGCAAGTCTATGCAGGCGATTAAGTACGACTCTAGCAAAAGCTTTGCCTGTTGTGCTAAGGAGAGAAATGCCTCTGTAATTATTGCAGTCGCCCCTGTCTCCTTTATTCTTGTACAGCGTTATAATCTTGGCATTTCTCATATCATGAGGTATTCTCCGTTTCTCCAGCATTTAATTAGCAGTTTGTATAGGTGTGGAAGTAGTACGCTTAGGTTCTTTCAGTGTGCTTGTTTTAGTAAGTCCAGGGCACATGGTCCTTACGTTCCATGTGCCAAGTTTAAACATTGGTGCTTTCTTCCTCATTTCACTTTGCCTACTCTGCCTGGGCACAGGATATGGAGATAGTGCTTTACCCAGTCGCACTATCCCCCTCTCGACTTCGTTTCAAGGATTTCCGAAGGAGGGACAAAGTCCATACGTTCGGAATTGAAAGAAGGTGCAGGGGATGCCAGAAAGACATCGGGTTGAATACTACAATTATAACAGACTGTCTTCGGGTTGAATACTACAATTATAACAGACTGTCTTTGGGTTGAATACTACAATTATAATAGACTGTCTTTGGGTTGAAGACTACAAATATAACAGACTGTCTTCGGTTGAATGCTGCAATTATAACAGACTATCCTGGGAGTTAAAACTACAATTATAACAGACTATTTCAGGTTGAATACATCAATTACAACAGATTGTTTCTGGTTGAACACTGCAATTACAAATGGATGCTTCATGTTGAACACTACAATTATTATAACACATTATTTCAGGTTGAACACATCAATTACAACAGACTGTTTCAGGTTGAATACTACAATTATAACAGACTGTCATCGAGTTGAATGCTACAATTATAACTGACTGTCTTCGTGTTGAATACTATACTCCGAACACTTCTGGATAGACGGCTGAGCACATATGGGTGAAAACTCGCGTGCTAAGTCGCCGATTGAAGACTCGTACTTTACCTTCGCTAGCCTAGTTGGGGAAACCACCCGACTGGGCTACCGACGTTCGGATAACCCGTGTTCGATTCCCGCTGAGAGCAGTGCGAGTTGTACTCGTGGTTGGACAAAAAATACCCCCACGGTCGACTCAAGCCGTTGGCAGAAATGGGTACCAGGGTATTACCCAGGGAAGGTGAGGAATCTCGCATCGTGAGTTTCGATGCTTGAAGTGACACTATCCAGAAATCTCCGAACATTTCTGGATAGGCGACCGGGCACATATGGGTGGAAACTCGCGTGCTAAGACACCGGTTCAAGTCTCGTACTTTACCTTTTACATTTACTTTACCTTTATCTTTGCCTAAATACTACAAAAGACTGCTTCCGGTTGATTTTTTTTGCAAACAGATAACAGATGAAGATGGGTATATGTCAACAAAGTTTTTAGAAGAAATAACCAGAGAATCACAAAGCAAGCGCTCATCCAGGAAACAATTTAAAAAAAGAAGGCCAACCGCTAGAGTCACTGAGAACAATGACAAGAGGGACAAAAATAACAGGATTGACTAACTTACCAAGCTTGTGAAGTTTTCAAGAAAAGGGACTTTGGTGGGGTAAACACTAAGTCCTGATGGCACTTGAATGATGTAAAATGTGAAGTTAACCAGCATTGCTGATAGATGAGGTAAGAGATAGCTAACAGGTCGGCGGGTCTGCCATTGTGCTGGAAACATTAAAAATGGACATGCAGGACATTGCGAGGGCTTGAAAAGAACACCTCTCACAGGATGGCGACAGGGAAGCTGAGGGTAAAATAACACGTCAAAAGAATGGTGAAACTGCACCTCAAGAAGGATGAAAGCAGGAAAAGCATCCTCAGTTGAAAAGAACGCAACACGTTCAAAGCAGAACAGGAACAATCAGTAGATGAACACTTGATGGTTGCTGGAACAGGTGGCAGAGCGGATATGGGAATACCGATTGCGTTAACTAAAAACTAAAGCGATATGAGAAATGACATGAATGAAAGATGTTTCTTGTAAACTTCTTCAAATCATCATCAACAATACTGTCAACCATAGAAGACAACGTCTGTCAGTTATTACAATTCTTAATTTCTTTAAAAGCTTCTATATTCAGATTGCTTATGATGAATGATAATAGCGTAAGAACTAAGGACAGCTGCGTTCGCAGTCGGTGCTATAACATGCCTTATGTCTTTTGCCGTGTGCTGTGTTTGCTACGATGGGGACTACAACTGCCTTTCTTTCTTTGGATATTCGATGGGCTGTTAATTCGGGTGATTCCACAGGCACGAGCGGTTGAGCAATTATGAATTTCCATTCGTTTTCAGTGATACCGGGGCCTTCGAAAAACCATAACCATGCTATAGTTTGACGAAGTCTGTCAACAATGCCCCAGCGACCCCCAGGATTATGGGATAAAGAAGGAGGAGGCATTATAACTAATTACTTACAGTCTATAATTGAGTTCTAGGCAGCAGTGAGCATCACATGCTGTAAATCTATACAGTTTTACATCACACTTGTCCTTTTTTTTATTTATTTCTCGTTTGCCAGCTTTTGCCACTGGTGAAATACCTAAAGACGAGTAACTGCATTTTGCGCATGTTAATCCGTTTTTTTTCCTGTCAGCTGTGTACACAGGCGTCCTCGCTGCCCAGGCAGATAACTTCGAATGTACTCATATTTTTTTTTCCGTCGATGAGTAATTGATGTTTCAAGCCGGGCCTCGCTGTTGAGACCAAGGGTAGTTGCCGTGGAGAGAAATCGCAAATAAAAATCCCAAACTGGTGCAGCTGGGATTGGCAATTTTTTTTTTAAAAAGAAGAAAAAAGTGGTATGGTGACAGCTTTACGTGCATTCTTGGTGCCTTTACTTCTTACAGCTGGGATTTGAACTCATAAGTCTCGAGGCAAAAGGTCTCTGACTATTTTTCTAATGAAAAGACGAGAAAAGGAAATAATCCTGCTATGTCAAAAATGCAGTGTTATAGGAATATGGTAATCATGTTAATTATTTCTTTAAACCATTGATACTTTGTTGTTTAATATGGTCAGCACAATGTCAGTATGTTTTTTTTCCTAAAGGAAAAATTACAGGTATTATTGGAGGTTAGGTGAACCTAGAAAAACATTTTTTTTAAAATGGGACAAATCTGAAACAAGTCCAGTTCGTCAAATACGTGGGCACAATAATAACATCAGACGGAAGATGAATCACAAAAATAAAAAAAAATATATAGAATAGTTCAGATCAAAATAGCGTTTCGTGAAAATGAAAAACATCTTGTGCAAGTCTATGTCAATAGAAGTGAGAAAGAGAGTTCATCGGTGCTATCTGTAGCCAGTTCTGACCAATGGAATCGAATCATAGACAGTAGACAACCTTGTGAAAAGACGATTAAAGGCCACACAATCCTAAAATCCTTAAAAAAAAAAAACAGAAAGAAACAATCGACATTTTATGGCACATCACAAAAAGAAGAAAGTTATAGTTCTTGGTTAGAACTGACAAAATACAAGGAAAGAGAGATAGCGGGCGACAAAGAGAGTAGACACTAGATAGTTTGGTCTCATGGCATGGAAAACAGTCAACAACAGAACTGGTACGGTGCACTGTTGGACAGAAAATTGTGGAAGACATGATCGCCTGCGCCAACCGATAAGGTACATGGTGAAGAACAAATAGTCGGATAATTTACCCATTGCTATTTGAGTAGAGAGCACTACCTGTAGGCATACACATGATTGCGAAAGGCTAAGGTAATAGATGAAAAAAATAAACAATTCCACCTCACCGATACTTCTCCCCCCCCCCCCCCAACCCCTTAAAAAAAATAATAAAATAAATAAAATAAAATAAAATAAATAGAAAAGATAACCATAAATAAACCGACAGAAAACTAAGGGAAACCACCGCTGTAAACATCTTGCAGTTATGTAAAGAAAAAATGCTGAGAAATCAAACATCGATGTTAATGGGGGATTATAATTGAATAGTCTTGATCCTGAAAGGTAAGAAACTTTATCCCTTGCAGGTGATTTCGACTATCAGCAAGTTACTGGAAGCAAACAAACAAAAATTAATAATACAAGCACACTGAGAGAATATGAACTAGGGATTTTGGGACACTACTGTAAAATGGACAATTGGATAGTCAAAAATGAAATATGAGATAGACTGACCTTGTTAAAGCTATTATAAAAGAAGTTTAGATAACATGACAACAAAACATGTTCGACAGGATTGCCCCCAGTACACAGACCTGAGAAGGACAATGTGGTCCAAAGGACCAATCCCTGCGAGAGAAACTATATGGGACAATCGAATCACTTAAACTGACATCTGACTTCATAAGAGAGTCTGGAATCCTACTCTGATTGAGACTTGATTGCAGACAGAGAGAGAGAGAGAGAGAGAAAGAGAGAGAGAGAGAAAGAGAGAGAGAGACTACATTTGTACTTAAATGTTATAAAATCTGAAGGTCGGATACAAAATCAGATTTCATGAAAAAGATCGGGTTCGATCCTGCTTCGGACCACTCGTTGCTCTTTGTCGTTTATTCTGTTGATTATTTGTGATTATAAGTGATCTTTAAAAACATCTCAGAGATGCCAGGCCTAAACATTAATGGAAAAATAATCAATAACCGAAGATATGCTGATGATACTGTTCTACTAGCAGAAAATCCTAAAGACCTACAACAATTGCTTAATGTGATAAACATAACAAGCAAAAAATATGAACTAGATATGAATATCAAAAAGACTAAAACTATGATCATAAACAAAGAAAATTCTCAAGATCTACAAGTAAATTTCACAGTTCAAGGAATACATCTGGAGACAGTTCAGAGCTACAACTACCTTGGACATACTATAACCAATGATGGAAAATGTAAAATTGAAATAAACAAAAGAATAGTTATGGCAAAAAGTAATTGTAATTCCATGAAAAATATACTAATAACAAAACAAATAACAGTAGGGCTGAAAACTAAGAGTAGCAAATGTTACATCTTCTCAATATTTCTGTATGGTGCAGAAACATGGACATTAGACAAGAAAACATAACAGAAAATTGAAGCTTTTGAAATGTGGATTTATAGAAGAATGGATAGAATTGGATGGAAAGAAAGGAAACAAACGATGAAGTTTTAAAACTAAAAATAAAAAGAGAATTACGAAATACAATTAAGACAAGACAAATGAAATTTTGGGGGCATGTTAAAAGACACAACAACCTACTAAAAGTAATATTGGAAGGGAAAATACAAGATAAAAGAGGCAGAGGCAGACCAAGACTAACATGGATGAGTAACATCAAAAGATGGACAAGTCAATCTATGACAACCTGCACCATCAAAGCAAGAAACAGAGTGGAATGGCAATCCATGGTAGCCAACCTTCGTTGCGGAGAAGGCACTCAATGATGATTATTTGTGATTATTTTCCGAGTGATGTAAACATGCTTCTTTCCCTGAAATGATTGGCTGATCTATCACCTCGGGAGTTTCTCTCCTCAACAATATTCATTTATTATTGTTTGTTTCCTGTTACTAACTTCCTTTGTAGTTGAGCTCGTATATCACTTTTCTGAGCTCCTCTTATTCCCGACTGAGGCCCTGTACGGCCATGGATGTGCTGAAAGAGGTCAGTCTAGGACTGACCACGCTGATCCAGAGACAGCGGCCATTTCGGCACTCACTGTAAAACTTTGACGATTTATTAGCTGAATCAAAACTCAAAACATTATTTAAGAAAAGTTGCAAATTAAAATGGCCAAAAAACTACGAACTGCATACTTCCCATAGAAAGAGAAGTACTCCCAAAGCCCAAGGAAAATATAGACATCCCTTTGCCGTCCAATGATACAGAGTCGTTTCCTTAATAACGTCAAAAGATACGTAAAGCTTCCCCTTATAGACAGCAGCTATGACAGCGAGATCCCTTTTGCGAGCGCGTATGCAGCGGGTCTTCTAGGAGACGAGCCAGCTCGACACATAAATGTGGAGCTCAGAGTGTAAGGGCCTGAGTTTATTATTTTGCCACAAGTAGAAAAAACCACCCCATTCCCCACACGAAACACACGACGAGAGATCACTCCACCCCATTCCCCCTTTGACGAGAGGTCAACAAGAGGTCACCCGCCACGACGAGAGGTCATCACGACCGGCCGCCCATGTTCGGGTAGACTAATTATGTAAGGAACACTTCTGATTATGCTCGGGAAGAATTATTATATAGCCAAAAATGCACCGGTGATGACACAAAAGGGGCCTGTAATGCTGCACCTTCTACTACTTACATGTTCTTTATTATTCTTATATCTTTGCTGCCTACGTTTATGCTTTCTAAAGTTTTTATTATTTCTTGGTGCTTTACTCTGTCAAATGCTTTGGTATAATCTATGTAACATAGGCATAGATCTGTTTTCACTTCTATAGCTCTTTCTACTAAAGATCCTATGATATATATGGCATTACTTGTACCTTTAGCTCTAACAAAACCACACTGTCCATAACTTATTTCTGGACTGATTTTGTTTCGCACTCTTCGCATGATGATTCTTAGTAATATCTTAGCCATGTGACTCATAAGGCTTATTGTGCGTTGATCATCGCATTCAATCGTACCAGATTTCTTTGGTAGGGCTATGAATATTGATTTGAGCAGGTCGTCTGGTATATATCCGCTGTTGTAGATATCATTCAATATTTTTGTTATTATTTCTATTCCAAAATCAAATGAAATCTCTTCTTTAGTTATATTATCTGGTCCAAATCTCTTCTTTAGTTATATTATCTGGTCCAGGAGCTTTGCCTGCGTTCATATTGCACAAGGCGTCTTCCACTTCTTCTCTTAGTATTTCTGGTCCCTTCTCCATTATCCTTAATATTTACTTCTTTTCGTTCATCATTATAAAGATCTTTAATGTATTCTGTCCATCGCTCCCTTACGCTTTCTTGTTCAATCAACAGTTCTCCTTCCTTTGATGTTAAACGTCCAGTTTTTTATTGCATTTTTCTTCCTTTTAATTCTTCAATTTATTTGTATATAGCTTTAGCATCTCCTTTTTGTTGCATTTCAATCTCTTTGTATCCCTCTTTTAGCCATGCTTCTTTTGCTTCATTGCATTTTATTACAATTTCGTTATTTAATCTCTTATACTTATCTTTATTTTCTTTATTTTTTCTTCTTGTGTCCATTAGCTGCAAAATGTCATCTTGTAGCGAAGTACTAATCGGGATGATTAGGCTACATAGAAAAGGGGAAGGAGTGTAGCGAAGTACTAATCTGAGTGATTAGGCTACACAGAGTAAGCAAGCAACAAGAAGGGGCTGCGAGGAAAGAGGAAAGCAGAGAGGTGTAGTTCCGGTAGTGTAATCTGGAAGATGTAAACTACACGAAGGGAACTATGTGTAACAATAGGATGAAATTGCAGAAAGCAATGTAGGAATAGGAGAAGAGAAGTAGGAGAAGAGGAGGAAGAGAGGAGAGAACCCGAAATGGGTAAGTACGATGCAGTAATGAGGAGGAAGAGAGGAGAGAACCCGAAATGGGTAAATACAGTAATATTAAGAGGAGGAAGAGAGGACCAGAACGGAGCAGTTGAAAAATAGTAAGAGGAAGAATGACACAACGTCTAACAGATATATTATATGAATGGATGGCACGGATAGTCGTTAGATAGGTTAACGACTGGCACATATTGGGGACGAAATTGTGTAGAAGAGAATTGCGCACCAAGGAGGTAGAGGCAAAATTGGTGCAATACAGTGCACATAAAGAGAGAAGTGACGTGGAAAGAGATGACGTAGAAAAATAGGATGGCGTAGTTTGCTGGACGGTTGGAAAGGAGAGGATAATATAATTCAGTTAGAGATCGGCAGCCGCAGAGAGCAGTTGGAAATTGAGAGTCATGTAAAGCAAGAACGACAGTAGAAGCCTATAAGCAGAGAACAGTTGGGACACAAGCTCAAGAGGACAGCTTGAGATAAAAGGAGGAACAAGCAGAGAGGTCCAATCAGCAGATGAGTATAAAACAAATGCCAGCAGCAACAGACAATTGAGGAACTGGTCTAACAGAAGTAACGGAACCGGCAACAGCCATAGATAGAGTAGGGGTCGCTCGATGGGGAACGGTCCAACTTAAATTTAGTTCATAACCAGCAATAGATATAGTAGGGAGGGCCGTTCCTTGGGGAACGGTCCAACATAAGCGACTGACAAAAGCATGAAATGGAAGCCAAGGAGATAGCTTGAGATATGGGAACGGCCCTCCCTACTATATCTATTGCTGGTTATCAACTAATTTAAGTTGGACCGTTCCATTAAGATCTGGAGAGCACGAGCATACCTGAAGATTAGTACAGATACACAGCATCCATTGCACCATTGCTCAACACAGAGAAAGGTACCAGGCTAAAAAGAGGCAAATCATGGGTGGGCCGGGCAGAAGATGTCATCAAACAGGTCTGTGGGCTTATCACTATCAGCGTTGGTGAGGAGTGGATAACAGTGCCTACGTCATTCAAGGGAACTTTCTCATGTATTGTCACACTCGACAGAAAAGTAGGGAACAGAACCCGGTCGTGGTTAATGCTGAGGTCAACGGTCTCATCTGCGATAATACCGATGAGAAAGACGCAGTCATCTATACAGACGGATCTGTAAGACGACACGAAAGAAGTGCATGGGCATTTAAAGCACGCTCAGCAGGCAGAATAGCCAGGAAGACAGTGGTGCATACGCCATGACCACGAGTAGCATGACAATGGAGGTGATGGCAGTGACCAAGGCATTCAAATGTTAGAGTCACAAGACTACATCCACGCATGTATACTGAGTGATTCGATGAGCATGATAAAAAAGTGGAGGCGGGCTATGTACGCATGCAATGGGTAGAGTCGTTGCAGAAATCCAAAATACGTAAGGTCACCTTTGTCTATGTCCCTGGACATGCGGGAGTACGGGGAAATGAGAGAGCGGACAGGTTGGCTAGCTGCGCTGTCGTTGAGGACGGGCACCGATTGATCGGGCGGACATCATCAATGCCCTTCGAGATGTTGGAAGAGCACAGGACTTCGACAAACACAGATCAACGTCACTTCTTCGGATGATGAAATGGGAGTTAAGATGGGCACGGCCAGAAATGAGAAACTTGGTGGCCGTGTAAGAAGACTTATCAACCAACATAGAACTGGAGTCGTCAGTCGCTGGACACTGAGGGAATTGCTGAGGAGGGGATCTGAGCACCTATGGACATGTTCGGAGTGCAATGATGATGACCCGCAAATAACTCAATAACTCAATGTATAACACGCAGAAAAGTCTCTCAAGTTGGTCGTAAGGGACGAACGGAACAAGCTGTTGAGAAAGAAAAGCAAACACACAAAGTTCAGTCTCTCACCAAGTTCAGTCTCTCAATAAAGTCACGAGACTGTATACACGCACAAGTGTAAGTAGCAGGCACACGCAAAGGTGGACTCAAAATGTATATAATAATACTACAGTAGTATAGCAGGAAGGATCTGTTAGTATTTAGGCGCTAAATTAACAAAGATATATAGTAGGCGCGCGGCGCGCCTAATGTACCGTAGGTGCAGGGGGAATTAACCATGACCGATCGTGTCGGGATGATGACCTCTAGCCCCGTGACCCCGGAAGTGACGTGTTTATGTCTGGTTTGTGCTGACTTTGGAGCTCTTGATGTACTTGAGCGATAGTGATAGGTTAGTAGATTATACAACATCAGGTTTCTCATAATGAGGTTTCTTCTGGCGCCTAATGTACTGTAGGCGCAGGGGAGTTAACTGTGACATTTCGTGTCGGGATGTTGACTGGGTGTCTGTCGGCGTGACCTCGGCGCTCCGTATTTTAAAAATTCCGAATTATTTTTTAACTGTGACATTTCGTGTCGGGATGTTGACTGGGGGTGTCTGTCGGCGTGACCTCGGTGCTACGTTTTTAAAAATTCCGAATTATTTTAAAAAAACAGTCTCCATCTGATTTCGGAACACGGTCTACGGCGTGCCAGGCCAGACACTTACCACTATGCTACAGGCGATCACAGAATTAGAGGCTGAATGAGACAGGTGAAATCGTGATGCTTTTGTTGGTGCCTGACAGCTAGCTAGTAGTAGAGAAAGATTGACCCGCATTTAGGCGCTAATTAACGAAGATATATAGGGCGGCGCCCCGCGCGCATAACGCGTGTGGCGCAGGGGGAGTTAACCGTGACATTTCATGTCGGGATGCCCGGTGACCTCTCATTGACCTCTCAACCTCTCGGCGCCATGGTCGGGGTGAGCTCTCGCAGTGGGGGACCTGTTATGATCAAAGACCCTATTTCTCTGTGAAATTTCTCACTTGGGTAACTTAAGCTGGTCTAGCCGTCTAACAGAGAGACAGTAAATTAATGTACTTTTGATATTCTATTACTGTTGTGGTTTTTTTTTTTTTTTTTTTTGTAGTGGTTTGTAGTAATAGTAGTAGTAGTTAAAGTCGTTATTGAAGTTGTACAACTAGTGTGACTTGTATTTTGTAGAGTTATAACAGACAAGTGGGGGCTATGCCTTTTTTTTTTCATGCATAGTAGAGAGACGGTAGAGTCTATAGTTATTTTTATGCATGACAACTTTATGTATCTATAAAATTCATTTTGAAATTAATGGAAACATACAACGTACTCAGGGCTTGGCCAACTAACAGCAACGGTCTTGCTAATATATTTAACCCCGGAAACATCAGCATCATGAGACTTATTAAATGTCCAAATTGACCGCTTGTTCATAACACGGATACGACAGCGATGATGACTTTAACGGGTACCAATCAAAGATCCCGTGGGTTTTGTTTTAGTCGATGACAACTTTTGAAATAGTAGCTGACAACTTTTGTATTAGCAGATGACAGCTTTCAATGACTGTTTACATGCTATGTCATTGTAGCAGTCATGTATGTCATGTCGAGGTAGTAGACACGTATGTCATGTCATTGTAACAGTCATGTCAATGTAACAGTCATTTCGTTGTAATAGTAATCAAAGGCAGATGAAGAAGGAAAGAAGGAGAAGAAGAAGATTGAGCCGGTCAAAGATCTTTACATCAAATCACTGGCAACATGCATTGATGAAAGCACGGGAAAAGTACACAAGTCAGTGCCTACTTGGGCACGCTAGAACGTTAGAACAGAAGTAGTTCTGTGTTAGGGAGCTTTAAATTAAGTGCCGACTTTGGCGCCACCTAGTCAGTCTGTACCGTTGTATTATGTAATTGTTTTTGCAGTCTAGACACAGGGCTGTCCGCCATGAATACACAGGATTGAACGAATTCAATATCACTTTTCAGAACTAGAATTATTAGATCTCCAGCTGTGATCACATTGTGTCTTCAAGTGACTATAGAACTATTTAATCTTCAGTGATCACATTGTGTCTTCGAGTGGCTGTAGAACTATTTAATCTTCAGTGATCACATTGTGTCTTCGAGTGGCTGTAGAACTATTTAATCTTCAGTGGTCACATTGTGTCTTCGAGTGGCTATAGAACTATGTTAATTTTCAGTGATCACATTGTGTCTTCATGTGACTATAGAACTATTTAATCTTCAGTGATCACATTGTGTCTTCATGTGACTATAGAACTATTTAATCTTCAGTGGTCACATTGTGTCTTCGAGTGGCTATAGACTATTTAATCTTCAGTGGTCACATTGTGTCTTCATGTGACTATAGAAACTATTTAATCTTCAGGGGTCACATTGTGTCTTCATGTGACTATAGAACTATTTAATCTTCAGTGATCACATTGTGTCTTCATGTGACTATAGAACTATTTAATCTTCAGTGGTCACATTGTGTCTTCGAGTGGCTATAGAACTATTTAATTTTCAGTGATCACATTGTGTCTTCATGTGACTATAGAACTATTTAATTTTCAGTGATCACATTGTGTCTTCATGTGACTATAGAACTATTTAATCTTCAGTGGTCACATTGTGTCTTCGAGTGGCTATAGAACTATTTAATCTTCAGTGGTCACATTGTGTCTTCATGTGACTATAGAACTATTTAATCTTCAGGGGTCACATTGTGTCTTCATGTGACTATAGAACTATTTAATCTTCAGTGATCACATTGTGTCTTCATGTGACTAAAGAACTATTTAATCTTCAGTGGTCACATTGTGTCTTCGAGTGGCTATAGAACTATTTAATCTTCAGTGGTCACATTGTGTCTTCATGTGACTATAGAACTATTTAATCTTCAGTGGTCACATTGTGCCTTCGAGTGACTATAGAACTATTTAATCTTCAGTGGTCACATTGTGCCTTCGAGTGACTATAAAACTATTTAATCTTCAGTGGTCACATTGTATCTTCCTGTGACTATAGAACTATTTAATCTTCAGTGGTCACATTGTGTCTTCATGTGGCTAAAGGCTGCCTATTGTGTATCCTAGAACTACTAAATCTCCTTCAGCGGTCACATTGTTCTGTTCATGTGATTATAGAACTATTAAACCTGCTTCAGTGGTCACATTGTTCTGTTCATGTGACTATAGAACTATTAAATCTTCTGCAATGGTCACATTGTTCTGTTCATGTGACTATAGAACTATTTAATCTTCAGGGGTCACATTGTGTCTTCATGTGACTATAGAACTATTTAATCTTCAGTGGTCACATTGTGCCTTCGAGTGACTATAGAACTATTTAATCTTCAGTGGTCACATTGTGCCTTCGAGTGACTATAGAACTATTTAATCCTCAGTGGTCACATTGTATCTTCCTGTGACTATAGAACTATTTAATCTTCAGTGGTCACATTGTGTCTTCATGTGGCTAAAGGCTGCCTATTGTGTATCCTAGAACTACTAAATCTCCTTCAGTGGTCACATTGTTCTGTTCATGTGATTATAGAACTATTAAACATGCTTCAGTGGTCACATTGTTCTGTTCATGTGACTATAGAACTATTAAATCTTCTACAATGGTCACATTGTTCTGTTCATGTGACTATAGAACTATTAAATCTTCTACAATGTTCACATTGTTCTGTTCATATGACTATAGAACTATTAAATCTTCTACAATGGTCACATTTGTTCATGTGACTATAGAACTATTAAATCTTCTACAATGGTCACATTGTTCTATTCATGTAACTATAGAACTATTAAATCTTCTACAATGGCCACATTGTTCTATTCATGTAACTATAGAACTATTAAATCTTCTACAATGGTCACATTGTTCTATTCATGTAACTATAGAACTATTAAATCTTCTACAATGGTCACATTGTTCTATTCATGTAACTATAGAACTATTAAATCTTCTACAATGGTCACATTGTTCAACATTCCTGAAACTGAAGATCCAAGAAGGAAGACCCAGTTAAAGCTCGCGCTATTTTATTTTGTGGTCATGAACCAAGATCTCTATCAAGTTGGATTCGTCACAGATGTCATAGTCTCGTATTCTTCGTTCATTGAAAGTTCCTTGTGTTAACACATTAATCATATCTGTTTGCATGATATCATGTTTATCATATCGCCTTTTCGCCCAGTACCGCAGACACCCCCCACAAAAAGTTTCTTAAGCAATATGTGATCATAGTTTCAATCTGGCTGGAGGATCTGCCTTCACCTTTATCTCGTGTGCTGCCCCATCTTACTTCCTGCTGGTGTTCAGACCCAGTATTCACTAACATTATTGGGTGCAACGAAATTCACATACTTTAGGCTAAGTGAAATACAATAGAAGACGACAGTAAGGTTCCGGGTTTCTATCTATTGTCCTTTCTTCGAGCCGAAGACGGCACATAGGGCAGAACCACAATCTCAAAAACAGAAACCTTGTGTGCCAAAATGGCACATATTGCAGAGATAACTGCTAAAATCTATTGTTTCCATAACAATACTATTTACAATGACAGCTTGTCAAGCCATCGATCAACCTCCTTAGTAAACCAGTTCCGGGTCTACCCAGCCTTAAATGGGTACAGGATTTTTTCTGGGAAAGTAAAGCGGCACGGGCGTAATACTGACCACATTACCCCAAAAATCATGTGCTGAAGGTCTGTAAAATTTATGGTCACTAACCCAATATTCCCTATACGCCACTTGACGTGACGGGAGCTCTTTACTTACTTTACTACAACAGCAAGGGTATATCAGCTTAGCAAGCAAAACTGAATATATACATCTTTGTTGGAACCGTATATGGTTTCTTTTAGATGAGGCACAGGTTTGGGTAGATATATAAAGATAAATACAAACACTATTTCACTGCTAAGGTTTACAACATAACTTCTAATTGTTAATAGTAAAGCAACATCATCAGGTAACATGCCTGCTGGCGTAGGTGATCATGTCTCTCCACAACTTCCGATCTCGACAGTTATTTATCATTTATGTTGTTGATTTTCTACCAAGCCGTTCTCTTAAGCTGTGTGGTATCTTTCTCTTTGCTTCCCTCTATCTCTTCGTCCCTCAATTTTCCCATTTGTTACAATATATTCCAGTTGTTCTCTTCTCATTGCATGGCCAAAACATGATGACTGTTTCTTCCTAATATTGGAAATTAGCTCTCTTTTTGCTTTGGCCTCTTTCAGAACGTTTTCATTGCTCTTCTTAGCTGTCAATGGTATTCTCAATATTCGTCTGTAAAACCACATGTCTGCAGACTCCAGTGATTTTCTTGTCTGTTGTCCTATTGTCCATGAATCACATCCATATGTTAAAACTGGGTCGACATAACATTTAAGAACTCTTTAAATAGTAAAGCATCAACGAGTGATAATGTAACATTGGGTCAGATCTGATCAGTCATGGAAGGGGCCGTCACAGTTGGCTCATGACAAACATACATCATATTGACCCCTATGTCTGTAGCCAACATAGATCATATAGACCCTTATGTCTGTATCCAACATAGATCATATTGACCCCTATGTCTATAGCCTACATAGATCATATTGACCCCTATGCCTGTAGCCAAAATAGATCATATTGACCCCTATGTCTGTAGCCAAAATAGATCATATTGACCCCTATGTCTGTAGCCAGCATATATCATATTATACCCTATGTCTGTAGCCAGCATAGATCATATTAACCCCAATGTCTGCAGCCAACATAGATCATATTGACCCCTATGTAAGTAGCCAACATAGATCATATTGACCCCTATGTCTGCAGCCAACATAGATCATATGATCCCTATGTGAGTAGCCAACATAGATCATATTGACCCCTATGTCTGCAGCCAACATAGATCATATTGATCCCTATGTGAGTAGCCAACATAGATCATATTGACCCCTATGTAAGCAGCCAACATAGATCACATTGACCCCTATGTCTCTAGCCAACATAGATCATATTGACCCCTATGGCTCTAGCCAACATAGATCACATTGACCCCTATGTCTCTAGCCAACATAGATCACATTGACCCCTATGTCTCTAGTCAACATATATCGCTTTGACCCCTCTATCTCTAACACTCAATTTTCTTACTCGTCTACTATCACCATCAAATTAAAAAAAAATGACTGGTCCTTTAGTTAAAATCTAGTTAAATCAGTCAATAATTCGCACTCTAAAATGTAGCTCCATTGTCCCTTTACTGTCCGCTATTGGTTGTTAGTTTAACATCTGACCCCCCTGGGACGTTACGATAGTCTATCAATTTCTTCAAAGTTACTCTGTCTGAAGGCGGTCAGTGTGCTCTTCTGAAGCCTATATTGTCCAATTTGTTCAATTTGTCTTTCTGTCTCATATAAAGTCTGTCTCTAGTTCTTTAGTATTAAAAGACAAATGGCGCTATATGGGTGAATTTTTCGTTGTCCGGCGGTTGACAGAAATTGGGTACATTTATAATGAGCAGAAGCACAAAGTCTGTTTACTACAATCATCGGAGGTCAAGGTTGTTTTTAAAAACGTACCGCTTCATCTTTTTTTCTGTTTTAATTAGACCTGCAGTTCATTTAATAACAAACTATCTAAAGACAAACCACACAATAACAAACTCTCTATAAAAAAAAACCACACAATAACAAACTCTCTATAGACAAACCACATAATAACAAACTATCTATAGACAAACCACACAATAACAAACTCTCTATAAAAAAACCACACAATAACAAACTCTCTATAGACAAACCACATAATAACAAACTATCTATAGACAAACAACACAATAACAAACTCTCTATAAAAAAAACACACAATAACAAACTCTCTAGAGACAAACCACATAATAACAAACGCTCAGTAGACAAACCCCACAACAACAAACTATCTATAGACAAACCCCACAATAACAAACTATCTATAGACAAACCACACAATAACAAACTATCTATAGACAAACCACATAATAACAAACTCTTGGAAAAATGGAACATGATCGTCTACGCCAACCGGCGCGGTACATGATAATGATGATGATGTTATGTCAAAATCATCTTTTATATGTAATCGTTATTTCTCTCTAGATTGTATGTATTAAAATGTCTCCAATAAACCACGTCAGATTTCTCAGTCCATTTTGATTTCTTCCATCTCCTCTCGGAACTACCAAAAAGACAATATTCAAATCACCTCTCAGAACTACCAAAAAGACAATATAAAAAATCTCCTCTCAGAACTACCAAATAGATAATACAAAAATCTCCTCTCAGAACTACCAAATAGATAATACAAAAATCTCCTATCAGAACTATCAAATAGATAATACAAAAATCTCCTATCAGAACTATCAAATAGATAATACAAAAATCTCCTCTCAGAACTACCAAATAGATAATACAAAAATCTCCTCTCAGAACTACCAAATAGACAATACAAAAATCTCCTATCAGAACTATCAAATAGATAATACAAAAATCTCCTCTCAGAACTACCAAATAGATAATACAAAAATCTCCTCTCAGAACTATCAAATAGGTAACGTAAAAATCGCTTAATCATTACCTCATTTATGTCATCGTTTTCCTCCTCATCTTTATCAACAACATTAAAATTAACTTGCTCCTGTTTCTCCACCTCCACCTCACTATTACCATTGTCATTGTTTCTCCTGATTACAGTGCAACATGATCATCATACTCATCACTGTCATTAATTGCCTCATAATTTCTCCTGATTACTGTACAATATAATCATTTCTCCTCCTCCACCACATCATTGCCATCGTCATTGTTTCTCCTGATTACAGTGCAATTTGATCATCATACTCATCACTGTCATTAATTGCGTCATCATTGTTTCTCCTGATTACAGTGCTATATAATCATTTCTCCTCCTCCACCTCATCATTGCAATCGCCATTATTTTTCCTGATTACAGTGCAATATGATCATCATACTCATCAATGTCATTAATTGCCTCATCATTTCTCCTGATTACTGTGCCATATAATCATTTCTCCTCGTTCATCTCATCATTGCCATCATCATTGTTTCTCCTGATTACAGTGCAATATAATTATTTCTCCTCGTTCATCCCATCATTGTTTCTCCTGATTACAGTGCAATATGATCATTATCCTCATCACTGTCATTAATTATCTCATCATTTCTCCTGATTACAGTGCAATACAATCATTTCTCCTCGTTCATCCCATCATTGTTTCTCCTGATTACAGTGCAATATGATCATCATACTCATCAATGTCATTAATTGTCTCATCATTTCTCCTGATTACTGTGCCATATAATTATTTCTCCTCGTTCATCCCATCATTGTTTCTCCTGATTACAGTGCAATATGATCATCATACTCATCAATGTCATTAATTGCCTCATCATTTCTCCTGATTACTGTGCCATTTAATTATTTCTCCTCGTTCATCCCATCATTGTTTCTCCTGATTACAGTGCAATATGATCATTATCCTCATCACTGTCATTAATTGTCTCATCATTTCTCCTGATTACAGTGCAATACAATCATTTCTCCTCGTTCACCTCATCATTGCCATCATCATTGTTTCTCCTGATTACAGTGCAATATAATCATTTCTCCTCGTTCATCTCATCATTGCCATCATCATTGTTTTTCCTGATTACAGTGCAACATGATCATTATCCTCATCACTGTCATTAATTGCCTCATCATTTCTCCTGATTACATTGCAATATAATCATGTCTCCTCGTTCATCTCATCATTATTTCTCCTGATTACAGTGCAATATGTTCATTATCCTCATCACTGTCATTAATTGCCTCATCATTTCTCCTGATTGCTGTGCAATATAATCATTTCTCCTCGTTCATCTCATCATTGCCATCATCATTGTTTCTCCTGATTACAGTGCAAAATAATCATTTCTCCTCGTTCATCTCATCATTGCCATCATCATTGTTTCTCCTGATTACAGTGCAATATGATCATTATCCTCATCACTGTCATTAATTGCCTCATCATTTCTCCTGATTACAGTGCAATATAATCATTTCTCCTTGTTCACCTCATCATTGCCATCATCATTGTTTCTCCTGATTACAGTGCAACATGATCATTATCCTCATCACTGTCATTAATTGTCTCATCACTTCTCCTCATCCACATATTATTATCCATAAACCACTTCCATCTCTATAACACAATTATTTTCCCGTTTCGTCAATATTATCATCCCTCACTCAACTCACCCTCCTTATTTTCATCTCTCCCCACCTCCATATTCACCAGGATCATCACTCCTCCACATCAGCAACATCGTCAATCAACCTCGTCATCACAATAAATTATCGTCCACATCCTCATTACGAAAATAACGCGAAAACGCCATTAATCCACAACCATTACCATTTCTCTTATTTCCCAAGCCTTCTGTTATAAATCTTTCTCTTTTTACTTTCAAAATAAGCGCATTCATATAAAGCGACTCAAATAACCTGAAAGATTTCCCAAATTTGTGTATAAATCTCTAAACAATAAAAGCCATGTTTCTTTTTATATTTCTCCGTGTCTTCTCATAAATTTATATGTCTGCACATCCCGTTATGTGTATGAATGTTTCTTCTCGTCAATTCATAAATTTATTTGTGATTTCTTGCCAAAAAACATGTCACGGATTGTTGAATATTCTAGACAAGCAAAGTTTAGAACAGAATGAATAGATAACATCGCAAACACTGGCAAGAGAGGAACATTAATTAATTCCCTTGTCAAAGCGTGGATAACGTTTCGGTACGATTATGTAAATAGGGGGCATGTAGCTACTGTTGTGTGTGCTGAGGGCAATAATTGTATTAAGCGGGTTGTGGAGTGTGACAGTCGACAAGCTTCGGCTCATATTAATTAATGCTGTTTTAAATTGCTTATTTCGTTTGAGTCCATCAACTAAAAATATTTCCTGTGTCAATTTCAGGACAATAAATATTGTGTTATTTTACTGCATATTTTGGACTTGACAACTAAGACGCTAACAATCATGCCAATGCTTAGAAGCCGGAGGTTAAGATAGCTGGGGCACGTCCAGTGAATTGAAGAAAACCGCATCCCTAAGCATATACTACATGGTGAACACAGAAAAAAGACAAATTTACTGTGTGCATTTGCGCACATTTCTGCACATTCACGACAGCCACACTTTTGTTACCATTTCCTTTTCATACACACAGGATAGACATTTTTATTTTCTTTAACATATTTCGAATATTTTTGTTTTGGATGTTTCGTTATTAGTTTTGTGTGTTTGTTTTTCTTGTTTGTTCCTGCTGAAGGCCTATTGGGCCGAAACGTCGTTTATTCTGTGTCGTCCACTTATCACGTAAAGCTTCTAAACATGCCATTTTTTTTATTTTTTAATTTTTCCACAAATTTACAGACCTAAACTACGATAGAGAGATATTTGTAAATCATCTCTGAATGACTTATCCATTTGTTTAAATGACTGGGAACATCCGGCAAGTGATCGTACATCATGGAGAGCCTATATAAATAATGACATAACATCATTTGAGGTTGTATTATGGCAAAATATGGAAGAGAAAAGACTGATGAAAAAAAAAGAGATGGAAAACCCAGTGGATCAGTGACTTGACTTGTTCATTCTGTGGCCGAGTGTGTGTTTGTCAAACATTGGTAGAATTAGCCATGAGAGAAGCTGTTTCACAAAAAATAACACCCCATCCTCCTCTTTCCACCAAAAAACAAATAAAAAGCTTCCACTAAACAGCCTGACAAGACGAAAAAGGCCATATAATTTTGAGGTTAAGGCAAAGAAATGCAAATAAATGCATAAAAATGCGAGGCTGCAGTAAATCTAAATGTGATGGAGAATTGAACAAAAATATAGAAAAATGGCACGGTAAAAGTTTTCTATCTATCTATTGTCCTTTCGAGCCGAAGACAGCACATAGGGCAGAACCGCAATCTCAAAAACAGAAACCTTGCGTGCCAAAATGGCACATATATAAAGCTTTACGTGATTGATAAACAACATAAATTTGAACGACGTTTCCGCTTAATAGGCCCCTCATATCATTTTGGACTTAACAACTCCATGTTGGGTCCATTACTCGTCTGTCTTTTTGTTTCTCTCCCCAGTTCTTTGTGTCAATGTTATGTTTGATTTGCAAGGCTACATTAATGGTCTCAACTTTGTCTATAACTTGTTCCTCACGCCTACGTAGAAGTACACTGTCTTGATGTTGTAGCGTGGAAAGACATTTGTGAAGGATGTAATCTACTGTTATATCAGATTCTTTGTCCCGGCAAATTGAGTTAGTTTTTATTTTCAGCTTATGGCAAAGGTAGTCCTTTAGTCTAGAATGTCCCGTTCTCATTCTGAAAATAATCACCTGCTCATTTGTGTGGAGGTGTCCCTGTCATTATGACGAGCCCCAAGTGGCCATTATTTTGAGAGTCGCCAGACCACGCGATGTGTCTCCAGGTTATCTTCGGCTTTCAAACACAAACGTCAGACAGACCACGCAACGTCTCTCCAGGTTATCTCCGGCTTTCAAACACAAACGTCAGGCAGACCACGCGACGTTTCTCCAGGTTATCTTCAGCTTTCAAACACAAACGTCAGACAGACCACGTTACGTGTCTCCGGGTTGTCTTCGGCTTTCAAACACAAACGTCAGACAGACTACGTTACGTGTCTCCGGGTTATCTTCGGCTTTCAAACACAAACGTCAGACAGACCACGCTACGTGTCTCCGGGTTATCTTCGGCTTTCAAATACAAACGTCAGACAGACCACGCTACATGTCACCAGGTTATCTTTGGCTTTCAAACACAAACGTCAGACAGACCACGTTACGTGTCTCCGGCTATCTTCGGCTTTCAAACACAAACGTCAGACAGACCACGCTACGTGTCTCCGGGTTATCTTCGGCTTTCAAATACAAACTTCAGACAGACCACGGCCATCGATAGCATTAAGGCCAGGGGGAAAGAGAAGGAACTCCAAGAAAACTCCACAATCGTGACGTCTTCAACTGTGCCAGCTATATACGGCTCACATAATTCTACTCACAACCGTCACTTCTAGTGAAGCTGAAAACGTCACAAAATTTGCGCAATTCATTTCTGCTGGTTGGCCTTCTACTGTGGATGGCTGTGGCAGACTTTGATTCCATTCCGGACCGGTGACAGTCATGGTTAACAACGACAGCGTCTTTTGTTGACTTACTGACCATTAACCCTAAGGGTTAAACAACACAACACAACGAGCCTTCAGCAAACCTTGTGAGAATACCAGACCCAATGGTCGACCACGAAAAAGAATGGATGGATTGAATATTAGAAGCACTAGAAAACATAACAGCAGCAGAGGCGAACAGTAGAGCACAAGACCGCAAATTAGATCGCCCCTCGACGCTGAACGGCAGCTGAGGAAGGAAAGCAGAAGAAGAAGAACCCTAAGGGCACTGTTGCAACAACAAAATAAATTAACGGACAATCATCATCATGTGCCATACTGGTTGGCGTAGGTGACCATGTCCTTCCACAATCTTCTATCTACAGTGCATCGTATCAGTTCTGTTGTTGATTGTTTTCCATGCCATGACACAAAGCTATCCAGTATTTTCTCTCTTTGTCGTCCGCGATCTCTCTTTCCTTTTATTTTGCCAGTTGTAACCAAGTATTCCTACTTTCCTCTTCTCATGATGTGCCCGAAAATGGTGATTGTTTCTTTCTGATGTTTTTTAAGAGCTCCCTTTTTGTGTTGGCCTCTTTGAGAACTTCCTCATTGGTCTTTTTTGCTGTCCAGGGAACTTTCAACATTCTTCTGAGAAATCCCATCTCTGTGGCCTCTCATCGTCTTTTCATTTGTTTGTCTACTGTCCATGATTCGCTTCCATAGGTTAGAATTGGTTCTATATAGCACCGATGAACTCTCTTTCTCATTTTTATTGACATAGATTTGTTGCATAAGATATTTTTCATTTTCTGAAATGCTATTTTGGCCTGAGCTATTCTGCTTTTTATTTCTGTGGTGCATCTCCCATCTGATGTTATTATTGTGCCCAAGTATTTGAAACGTTGCAGTTGTTTCAGATTTGTCTCGTTTATTTTTATGCAGCATGATGGTGGTGATTGTTTCTTCGATATAACCATTACTTCTGTTTTCTTACTATTCAGACTGAGACCTTTCTTGTTGCTTTCTTTTACTATTTATATACTAGAAACAGTCGACATATTTAAGTAAAAATAAGGTAATGCACGAGACTTGAACCGGAGTCTTAGCACGCGAGTTTTCACGCATATGTGCTCGGCCGTCTACTCAGAACTGTTCGGAGACTTCTGGATAGTGTCTCTCTTCAAGCATCGAAACTCACGATGCGAGGCGGTATCCCTCACCTTCCTAGAGTACAACCTTGTTACCAATTTCTGCCAGTAGCTTGGTCAACCACGAGGGTATTTTTTTCCAACCATGAGTACATATCACACATATTGAAGTGCTCAGGATGAACAATCACAACCATGAGTACATATCACACATATTGAAGTGCTCAGGTTGAACAGTCACAACCATGAGTACATTTCACACATATTGAAGTGCTCAGGATGAACAGTCACAACCATGAGTACACATCACACATATTGAAGTGCTCAGGATGAGCAGTCACAACCATGAGTACACATCACACATATTGAAGTGCTCAGGATGAGCAGTCACAACCATGAGTACATTTCACACATATTGAAGTGCTCAGGATGAGCAGTCACAACCATGAGTACACATCACACATATTGAAGTGCTCAGGATGAGCAGTCACAACCATGAGTACACATCACACATATTGAAGTGCTCAGGATGAGCAGTCACAACCATGAGTACATATCACACAAATTGAAGTGCTCAGGATGAGCAGTCACAACCATGAGTACATATCACACATATTGAAGTGCTCAGGATGAGCAGTCACAACCATGAGTACATATCACACAAATTGAAGTGCTCAGGATGAGCAGTCACAACCATGAGTACATATCACACATATTGAAGTGCTCAGGATGAGCAGTCACAACCATGAGTACATATCACACATATTGAAGTGCTCAGGATGAGCAGTCACAACCATGAGTACATATCACACATATTGAAGTGCTCAGGATGAGCAGTCACAACCATGAGTACATATCACACATATTGAAGTGCTCAGGATGAGCAGTCACAACCATGAGTACACATCACACATATTGAAGTGCTCAGGATGAACAGTCACAACCATGAGTACACATCATACATATTGAAGTGCTCAGGATGAGCAGTCACAACCATGAGTACACATCACACATATTGAAGTGCTCAGGATGAGCAGTCACAACCATGAGTACACATCACACATATTGAAGTGCTCAGGATGAGCAGTCACAACCATGAGTACACATCACACATATTGAAGTGCTCAGGATGAGCAGTCACAACCATGAGTACACATCACACATATTGAAGTTCTCAGGATGAACAGTCACAACCATGAGTACACATCATACATATTGAAGTGCTCAGGATGAGCAGTCACAACCATGAGTACACATCACACATATTGAAGTTCTCAGGATGAACAGTCAGTGATGAAAGCTCATAATGTGAAATATCAGCTAGAACAGCTCAGATTACAGCAACAACAATTAAAAAAAACAATAGAATAAAGTGGTATGGTAACAGCTTTACATGGTAATTAATTAACAAAACAAAAGTCGACGCATCGGCCGACTTCGCCGAAAAACTTTCATACGACATTTTTCTTCTTTTTGTAAAATTGTCATTATCATCAGCTTTACAACATCTTCACATCTCTATGCATCGTTGTGTATCTTGATTCCTTCACTCCTCAAACTACAGCAGTCCTTGTAAAGCTAAAATCTGTTTGGTAAAGTATGAACATGACTCTTGGCTCTAAAGTCAGGCTGATGTGTACCTTGGTTATATCATTTTTATTTGTCTTTGTAAGCCGTCGAAACATTGACTCTTACAGCTGAACTACAGAAGGAAATATACATTATGGAGATTCTTTTTTCTTAATGTTCATCTTTAGTAGTGGCTATAAGTGCGTTGTGTCGTTAGTTGACGGCAGAGCACCGATATCTGCGCCTTTCGGCCCGACAAATCCGTTTTCAGCATGGGTTGAATTATTTTACAATTTTTTGCTGGGTAGCGGCCATTTTGGCCTACTCTTTTCAAGTTTTTGTAAATAATTAAGAATAATAATTAAGTAATTAATCTTTACGGTAATGAGAAGTATGACAGACTTATTAAAGAAAGATCTTTAAAATGCCAGTATTTAGCCAAGAGGTGTATTCTTGAAAGCAACTGGAAAGAAAAGTGGCGGAATCGCTGGACATCTGGACTGACGTGCCGAAATATTTACTCTGAAATGAATATACCATGACCCAAAGAAAACATCAATGTACTATTTTAGTGACGGCCTAAGGAAAACCAAAGCACAGTGTCTCAGCTAAAAACTGAGCATTTTGGCTTGAATAATTACAGTCGGCTGTGGTTGGCGTCTCTGGTGAGGTGTAGTCTAACAACAGTTTGCCTCATTTTCGTCTACGAGGGTGTAAGAGATAATGAGCGTGCTAATAAACTTGTCAGTTTGACTGACGCTGAGCTTAATGGATAGCATTAACATTATGAATGCCCGCAGAAACGCAGGACGAAAAAAAGAAGCAACTCATAAAATGACCCTAAATCCCCAGCTATGAAAGACATCACAAATAGCATGCCAGAGTTGGAGATGACAGACATGAGTGCCACGCAGGAAAACAAAGTAGACTTGTTAACCAACACAACACTCTCGTTAGTCGCTACACGTTGATGGAAATACTTCGGAGGAGATCAGAACTGAGTCTATTCTTATGAACATGTCTGATGTGCAATGAGGTGAGCTGTTGACTTGACTGAACTAAACTAAACAAAGAACTCCCAACTTAGCCATCTATCGGTAATGTTCTACGTGGGACACAACTCCAAATGACAACATTAATGCAACTGAAATAAATGTAAACATTTTAGAGACTGGCATTGCTGCGACACAACACTGATGAGTAGACAAGTAGTGGAGACGATAATGGGAAGCAGATGTCGAGCAAAAACAGAAGAAGAAGATTTACCGATTATTTAAAATGTTTTTCTGATTATGAGAGAATGTTGTGATCGCCGGTGAAACTAATAACGTTTGTTTTCTCCGCCTCGTTGATTGTCAACGGAAACCACAAAACAAAAAGTCTTGCCGAGATGAACACGGAGCCTGGTCTTCTGTAGAACTTCATCTCCCTCGTTATTTCTTGCAATTTGACTTCTTCTTACAAAAAAATTGCATCGGACTCCGCCCAAAAATGCTTTCGATCTTCGACTTCAATTTGCAAGCCCTGTGTCATCGTGACATCAATCCCGAATTTAATTGTTCATCTGCTCGTTCACAATTGCATATTTTTTTGGAGCAACACAAAACACACGTCACAGACACGCCATTTCTGTTATTTCGAGCCTCCTGAAATATGAACAAAATTACTCTGAAAGTGTTCCCATCGTTTTTTTTTCTTCTTTATTTTGAGTGAAATAATTGCATCGATGATATTAAAATGTTTTTATTGTAGAATAAATCGATGATAACATATGTTTCGTTACATATCAATTAATAGGAGAGTAGAGTTGATATATATACAACTTTTGAAGTTAAGCAAAAGGGTGCTGTTAATATTATCCCTATTCTATTCTATTCTATTCTATTCTATTCTATTCTATTCTATTCTATTCTATTCTATTCTGTTCTGTTCTATTCTATTCTATTCTATTCTGTTCTGTTCTGTTCTATTCTATTCTATCCTATTCAATTCATTAAATCAAATCAGCATTTCTCGTATACAGTCTCATTGTTCCTGTAAGGTGTTGATGTTAGATACAGCTGCATTTCCTACTAAGCACATCGGACCGACCAGATCCCTTCTCCACCATTAGACACCTGTCTCGTAATATATACATCATTAGTAAAAAGTAAAGAGCCCCGTCACGCCAAGTGGCGTATAGGGAATATAGTGTTAGTGACCATAAATTGTACAGACCTTCAGCACATGATTTTGGGGTAATGTGGTCGGTATTACGCCCGTGCCGCTTTACTTTCCCAGAAAAAAATCCGGTACCCATTTAATGCTTGGTGAACCCGGAAGCTGGCGGTTGGGATCGAACCCTACCTCTTGTCCTTTGTAGTCCACTTCACTAGCCACTGAGCTATCGCGGCACACTATTTATTAGTATGGGCTTAAGTTATTTGAACCACATCATGGCTATACTAGGGAAAACGATGGTTGGTTATACACTGACATTGAACTCATAGAGCTGGTTATACACTGACATTGAACTCATAGAGCTGGAATGTGATTGTGCTATGTATTCTGATAAAATATTAAAGGAGTCGTGGTCTCCGTTGCCTCTTCTGAATATCCGCTACTACCCGCCTCGTGATTAGGAGGGTCCCTGTTAAACTTCCGGATGTGGCAGATTTTTCTCAGACCCACAATACTCCGGGGTTCACCCAGCCTCTAAAAATTATCATCATCGAGTGCCGTCTCCGCAACGAAGGTTGGCTACCATGGATCGCCATTCTACTCTATTTCTTGCTTTGATGGTGCAGGCTGACATAGATTGACTTGTCCATCTTTTGATGTTACTCGTCCATGTTAGTCTTGGTCTGCCTCTGCCTCTTTTACCTTGTATTTTTCCTTCTAATATTACTTTTAGTAGGCTGTTGTGTCTTTTAACATGCCCCCAAAATTTCATTTGTCTTGTCTTAATTGTATTTAGTAGTTCGCTTTTTATTTTCAGTTGTTTTAAAACTTCATCGTTTGTTATCTTTTGTCTAAAAATAAGTACCAAAATTTGTTATGTGAAGTAAAGGCTAGGCGTGATACCGACCATAATATTTTTAAATGTACATTGGTCATAGAAAAATATGATCAGCAGTATCATACGTCCCATACGCTTAGATGGCCATTGAAGGAGCATTTACTTTCCGTTGAATTAGGGTCACAGTGGACTGCAAACAACGCTTCCTCTGCTCCGAGAACTGTCTAAAGTAAGAGCACTAACCTAGGTATGTTGTCCAGGGCATGCTGGTGTACACGGCGATGAAACAGCCGATAAGCTCGCTGGTGTACACGACGATGAAACAGCCGATAAGCTCGCTGGTGTACACGGCGATGAAACAGCCGATAAGCTCGCTGGTGTACACGGCGATGAAACAGCCGATAAGCTCGCTGGTGTACACGGCGATGAAACAGCCGATAAGCTCGCTGGTATACACGGCGATGAAACAGCCGATAAGCTCGCTGGTGTACACGGCGATGAAATAGTCGATAAGCTCGCTGGTGTACACGGCGATGAAACAGCCGATAAGCTCGCTGGTGTACACGGCGATGAAACAGCCGATAAGCTCGCTGGTGTACACGGCGATGAAACAGCCGATAAGCTCGCTGGTGTACACGGCGATGAAACAGCCGATAAGCTCGATGGTGTACACGGCGATGAAACAGCCGATAAGCTCGCTGGTGTACACGGCAATGAAACAGCCGATAAGCTCGCTGGTGTACACGGCGATGAAACAGCCGATAAGCTCGATGGTAGCTCTGGCACTGAGTGTGGTCTGACTCTGGACAAAGAGAGCATCGCCAAGTTTGTTCTTCATTTCTTTAGAAAAATGGAATATGGGTAGGACAATGATGTATATGGAGCCGCGATAGCTCAGTGGTTAGTGGACTGGACTACAAAGGACAAGAGGTAGGGTTCGATCTGAACCGACGGCTTCCAGATTCACCCAGCTTTTAATGGGTACCTGATTTTTTTTTTCTTGGAAAGTGAAACGGCATGGGCGTAATACCGACCACATTACCTCAAAAATCATGTGCCGAGGATCTGTAAAATGAATGGTCACTAACACATCTTCCCTATACGCCACTTGGCGTGACGGGGGTACTTTACTCTTTCTTTTTTTACTTACTAATAGATTTCAATGTCTATGGAGGTCAAACCTACTACAACCGTACAACGACATCTTTCGATCTTGCCATGTGTATGAGAACTAGGTAGACCATTTCAGCAATTACTTCCCTGTTTCCATGGCAACAAAAGAACGACAAATCAGATGACGTTCTCTCTCTTTTTTTAATTAAAACATTAGAAGTAGTGTGAATGGAGAAAAGAATCTATGAAGTGCCGACTGTAAGAATCACTGCGCTGTGTCTTCATATAAAAAAACCTGAACAAAACTGTAAGAAAAGTGGAGTAACAGCACATGCATGTATTTTTTCCTAACTTATAACGCAAATAACTAAGATATTATGATGTAATTATAATTATGTTAATTTAGGACAATAATTGAAGGAACTTTATTAAATCGTGCAAATTGTATTAAATGTTTATGTCGTAAATTATCTATTCGTCGGTTTCATGTCTGGCCTCCTCATGTTTTTAACTCACCGTCGGTTAATCACTCAGTCACCGAGGTCCAATGAGCTAGGTACTCATTTTACTGGGCAGGTGTCGAACTGGGATTGAATCCAGATACCTCTACGTCAGCACACTAGCGCGCTTTCACATCAACTATCCCCATCTTCGTCTTATTTAATCACTAGACCAAATAATTGTACCCGTTGTTTCTCTATGTATTTAATAATAATTATTATTATGTATGCATTCAAGGGCGATAATTGTTACTTTATGTATTCCGGGGCGAAATTTGTTTCTTTATGTACTCAATAACAGTAATTATTCCTAGCCTTAACCCCTAATTCTTCACTTCTGATCTAATCCTTCAAGCTGTTTCCTGTCAAGCGTCTAACACATTTAATTAGGCTGGCTGTTATTTATCTGACGGATCTTGAGTCTAGCGAGCAGGTCTGGCACTTGTAGCGCAACGTTGGGGTTAACTTTGTTGTTTTCAGTGCTCGTTTCAACTTGTGTTGTAGTGTTTTTTTTTAATTGTTCTGCCTTGTCACGTGGCCAAACAACATCTGTTGTTTCTTATATATTCTATGGCGAGGGTTACCCCTAGCTTTGTTTCTAAGTTCTTCATTTCTGATCTTATATCTCAGGCTTTTTACCTCTCATTCGTTTAACACATTTCATCTCATTTGAGGTTATTTTCTTATTGTTCTTGCATAATGAGGTCCAGGATGGCATTGGTAGCACAACATCGAAAAGAAGGGGGGATTTCCTTGTTAGGCTGTAGATGTAATATCTGTTCTATGATTGGACATGCTTCGTTCCATCAGTAGTCTAGTTTCTATTTATTGTTTATGTATTGCTATAAGACTTCCGAGTTATTTGAATTTCTCCACCTATTTTAATTATCTGCTCTCTATACATACGTTCTTGCGATGTTTAATACTTAAATATTGTTGATGACTATTTTCCTGTTGTGTTTTGTACGTCTAAGTGTTCTACTGCTATTTCTACTACTATTATTACTATTACTTTTCTATTACTAGTGCTATTACTACTATAGATTCTACCACTCCTATTACTACTTCTAATACTACTATTACTACTGCTATTACTACTGCTACTATTACTACTATTACTACTGCGACTGCTGCTGCTACTACTACTACTTCTAAACAACTATTACTACAACTACTACTTCTATTACTTCTACTACTACTACTACTACTACTACTACTACTTCTGCTACTGTTGTTACTACTACAGATACTACTCTTACAACTACTTCTATTGATACTGCTACTATTACTAGGACTACTACTGCTACTATTACTACCACTACTATTGCTAATACAACTACTATTTATACTACTACTATACTTCTCTTTTCTGTTTTCGAGTGTGGTCTTGATCAACTCAGGTTCTCCCTATTTCCGTGAACTTGATATCCCAGTTTTAATCGATGACAGTGCTCAGCACTTTTGCTGAGAGTTACCTTACTAATCTAAAGTCTCCGATCTTTCTTACATTTGTGCTTCCCGCCATACCCAACCATCATCATCGAGTGCCATATACGCAACGAAGTTTGGCTATCATGGAGCGCCATTCTTCTCTGTCTCTTGCTTTGATGGTGCAGGTTGTCATAGGCTTGTTTGTCCATCTTTTGATGTTACTCGTCCATGTTAGTCTTGGTCTGCCTCTGCCATTTTTACCTTGTATTTTCCCCTCCAGGATCACTTTTAGTATGCTGTTGTGTCTTTTAACATGGCCCAAAAATCGTATTTGTCTTGTTTGAATTGTGTTTAGTAGTTCTCTTTTCATTTTTAGTTGTTTTTAGACTTCATCGTTTGTTTTGCACCATATAGGAATGTTGAGAAGACATAACATTTTGCTATTCTTAGTCTTAGCCCTGGTGTTATTTGTTTTGATGTTAGTATGTTCTTCATGACATTAAAATTACTTTTTGCCATTCCTATTCTTTTGTGTATATCAGTTGCACATTTTCCATCACTGGCTATAGTCCCCGTTACGTAACGCTATTTCAGTTTCCATACATATCCCCCTCTTGTAACCTGTAACGGTTTGCTTGTGTTTTAGTCTTTTTGAGCTCTCCGTGTTTTTAAAAGTACATGATTGCAGTCATACATGTTTGTTTTTTTACTGGTACTAGTAAAAGTACTTCTATGTTACAACGATTGTAACAGTGCGTAAATTGTTTTTTTTTCACATTAGCATTCATACCTCTTCTGTTGTCCTTCAGTAAAATATTATATAGAAGGCATTATCCCATTCCTGAAATGTTATTACAGAAGTGTTGTTTTACAGAAGAATTTTGAGAATACCATGGACAGCTAAGAAGAGCAATTCAAAAGTCATGAGAGAGGTCACAGCAAAGAGAGAGCTAATATCCAATATTAGGAAGAAACAACCATCATTTTTGGCTATGTAATGAGAAGGGAACAGCTGGAATATATTGTAACAACTGGGAAGATTGAGGGACGAAAAGATAGAAGGAAGAAAAGAGAAAAGATACCAGACAGCTTAAGAGAATGGTTTGGTAGAAGGTCAACAATAGAAATGATAATAAAACTGTCGAGATCGAAAGTTGTGGAGTAATATGATCGCCTACGTCAGAAGGCATTGAACTTGATGATGATGATGATGATGATCCTATTACTAGGGTCTGCCCGCGGGTGGGGTCATCTAACGTCCTTCAGTAACTAGAGAAGATGAAGTGTTGAAGGTAGATGCCCCACCTTGGATCTCATGCAGTCCTCATCTTGGTGTCTACTGTTTCATTAATCACTTGTCTCCCAGCACGACATTTTCTCCTATTCCCGTTCTATCTTGGTGTTAATACCCTCTGGGTGGATACCGTCTGGTGATTACCGTCTTAGATCTCCAAATAATTTGATGTTATTTTTTAATACGGCTCCGCATTAGTATAGCTGCCAATTATTGTTTTTTTCCCCACGATGGCTATTCGTAAATTTAATGACTGATTTTTTTCCCTCGCTCATGAAACTATGCTTGTTAATAAAATGGCTTCGAAATAGTGCACGTGACAATTACCTACCAATTTACGTAACAAACCGGAAGTCAATATATTTGCGCATGCGCCGTGTTGAAGTTTTATAAGTTAACGCGCTTCTGCTTTTGTTCCATTTTTTTTTCTAAATTGACGTTATTATTCAACAAACTCCATACATTGATTTTTACTTTCGTCTCAAAAACACCGGTTTTACTGCTTACAAGATGATGCTTTCAGTTATTGGAGAGTCCAGCCCAGGTCTGTCTATGACAAAAACACCGGTTTTACTGCTTACAAGATGATGCTTTCAGTTATTGGAGAGTCCAGCCCAGGTCTGTCTATGACAAAAACACCGGTTTTACTGCTTACAAGATGATGCTTTCAGTTATTGGAGAGTCAAGCCCAGGTTTTTCTATGACAAAAACACCGGTTTTACTGCTTACAAGATGATGCTTTCAGTTATTGGAGAGTCTAGCCCAGGTCTGTCTATGACAATTGAATGATATCCCACTTTAAGTGTGAACATCGATTATTTGAAGATGACCCTTGTAAAGACAGACTACCTCCCATAATGGTGAAACTGGCACGTGTTAAGAAATCATACTCTCTGGCGGATGTTCGCAAATAAAGATATCGGAAAAGGGGAAGGGGATAAAACAAGAGCCATTTGAGTAAAATATTATGAATAGAGAATGAACATTGATGGACATACAATAAAATAAACCCCTTACGCCAGAATAGCAAAACAGGCACTGTCATTGAACCCACGGGGGTATAGAAAGCCAGGAATGCTTGGAAAAGTGAAATCATGGAAACTTCTCTAGAAAGTTGGTAAAGACCAGGGGTGGGTGAAACATTGTTCGTGGTCTAGGCCATAAGAATGAGTCTAAAGGGCTTTCATTGTTAACTCTTTCCGCACGTTTCGACGCACTGTGCGTCATGTGTTTCCTCCATTTAACCTTTGATTCCCCATTGTACAGACGATAAATTCCGCCAACCAGGTTTTTAACGCAGCCCCTCAAAATGAGTAATAAATCGCGTTTTAGATTGTTTCGTTTCTTAATACAAACAATTGACTCTTTATATTCACTTGTTGAAAAAAATAATTGTATTTATAGGCTCAACCGGAATTATCATGACTTATTTACTTATCCTATCTCCACGTGCCGTGACGTGATTTTTGGGTTTTTATTCTAGACCAAGCCTATCTCCACGTGCCGTGACGTGATTTTTGGGGTTTTTATTCTAGACCAAGCCTATCTCCACGTGCCGTGACGTGATTTTTGGGGTTTTATTCTAGACCAAGCCTATCTCCACGTGCCGTGACGTGATTTTTTGCGTTTTTATTCTAGACCAAGCCTATCTCCACTTGCAATTATTACGCCGTATCGTCGCGTCAAACTAGCAATAACTCCTCAATAATAAAGGTTTACATTTGTAAAAGTGTTTTTCAATTGCTCTCCCTTTCAAGAATTATTTCCCTTGGTCGTATAACCTTTAAATTCGGTTGTAGAATTTGAATCAAATTAACCTCGGCATAGAGTACAGTTTATAATCACGTAAACTCTGAATGAGCTTATAACAAGCATATTAATTCAAGCACCTAGCAACAGTATAATTAAATTCACTTTCAAACAATTCATCATTCATGAAGTATTTAGATTGTTCAGTTGTTGAGTTTTGTTAGAAATTGCCATAGAAAATAAATGCCAAAATAGATTTCAAGGAAAATAGTGGAGGTTTTTAATTTTTCTTTTTCTGATCCTTCCCAATTTACTTTTCAGTGTCGAAGGGAGATATAATTTGTGGTCCTTTGCTCTTCTGTTCGCCTCTACTGCTGTTATGTTCCCTAATGTTTATTATACTCCATCATCATCATGGGCCATACCGGTTGGCGTAGGCGATCATGTCCCCCCACAATCTTCTATCTACATACAGTGCATCGTATCAGTTCTATTGTTGAGTGTTTTCCATGCCATGACACCAAGCTATCCAGTATTTTCTCTCTTTGTCGTCCGCGATGTCTATTTCCTTTTATTTTGCCAGTTGTAACCGAGTATTCCAACTTTCCTCTTCTCATGATGTGCCCGAATACTCCATCAGTTTATATTTTTCCTGGTCGGCCCGTGCCTGATGTTTTCGCAACATTTATTAAAGGTTCGTTGTGTTGTTGTTATTGTTTTTTCTGCCTTGTCACATGGTCAAACAATTATATCTGTTGTTTCTTTATATATTCTATGGACGGGGTTATTCCTATCTTTCTTTCTAAGTTCTTCATTTCTGATCTTATCTCTGAGGCTGTTTCCTGTCAATCATCTAACACATTTTATCTCAGTAGAGGTTATTTTTCTTATTGTTCTTGCATCTAGGGTCCAGGTCTGGCATTGGTAGCACAATGTTGAGATGAAGATTGTATTGTATAGTGCTCGTTTTGCCTCTAGAGTTATTTCCTTGTTGGACAATAGTGGTGATAACTGTCCAATGATTTGACAAGCTTTGTTGCATATTCTGTCTATTTCTGTTGTTTGTGAGTTGTCGTTAGTCACTAGACTTCCTAGGTATTTAAATTCCTCTACTTGTTTTAGTTGTATAGTACTATAGTTATATTGATTTTCTGTTTCTCTTTTGCGATATTCATGACTTCTGTTTTGTTGATCTTCATTTTCATGTATATTGTACTTGTGCTGTTGAGTCTGTTTAAGTGTTCTTGTAGATTTTTGGAGAACAGAAAATGTGTTGACTAAAGAAAGAGGGAAAGAAAACATTAAATGAAACGCCAATGAAGATCGCACTCACTGAGACAGGTCATGTAGTAGGACAACGGGAAACATTCAGACGGTAAAACAAAACTTATAATGTACCAAGAATGGTGCACTTCCGGTGCTGGACCTTGCATGTATGCAGAGGAGCAAGTCGTGAGATGTAACGTTCTCTCCGTCAGGGTATGGTGCCAGCTTTACAAAAAGGAAATACAACAAAATACAGTCCTTTCGGCCTACATGCGGCCTTCTTCAGAAAAATAGACCAACTGGAATAGGCCGCATGTAGGCCGACAGGTCAGTATTTTGTTGTCTCTTTTTATTGTAAAGCTGCCACCATTACTTATAGGAGTGTACGTTACACCTCACCACTTGCTACTTGCTACCAACTTTACCGCAGCAATGCAATTATTTGCCTGTACCCCATGTATGCAGTTAGTGATGTCATTATGACAACCTGATGTAACACAATGTAACTGGAATAAACAATGTAGACAGACCTGGAACACGTCGCGAAGGATGGCCATGAACAACATAGACAGACCTGGAACATGCTGCCAAGAATTGCCACAGACAATTTAGACATACCTGGAACACGCTGCCAAGAATTGCCACAAACAATGTAAACAGACCTGGAACATGCTGCAAAGAATTGCCACAGACAATTTAGACATACCTGGAACACGCTGCCAAGAACAATGTAGACATACCTGGAACATGCTGCCAAGAATTGCCACAGATAAGGTAGACAGACCTGGAACACGCTGCCAAGAATTGCCACGGATAAGGTAGACAGACCTGGAACACGCTGCCAAGAATTACCACGGACAAGGTAGACAGACATGGAACACGCTGCCAAGAATTGCCACGGATAAGGTAGACAGACCTGGAACACGCTGCAAGAATTACCACGGACAAGGTAGACAGACCTGGAACACGCTGCCACGAATTGCCACAGACAAGGTAGACAGACCTGGAACACGCTGCCAAGAATTACCACGGACAAGGTAGACAGACCTGGAACACGCTGCTAAGAATTGCCACGGACAAGGTAGACAGACCTGGAACACGCTGCTAAGAATTGCCACGGACAAGGTAGACAGACCTGGAACACGCTGCCAAGAATTGCCACAGACAAGGTAGACAGACCTGGAAAACGCTGCCAAGAATTGCCACGGACAAGGTAGACAGACCTGGAACACGCTGCTAAGAATTGCCACTGACAAGGTAGACAGACCTGGAACACGCTGCCAAGAATTGCCACAAACAATGTAGACATACCTGGAACACGCTGCCAAGAATTGCCACGGACAAGGTAGACAGATCTGGAACACTCTGCCAAGAATTGCCACGGACAAGGTAGACAGACCTGGAACACGCTGCCAAGAATTGCCACGGACAAGGTAGACAGACCTGGAAAACGCTGCCAAGAATTGCCACGGACAAGGTAGACAGATCTGGAACACGCTGCCAAGAATTGCCACGTACAAGGTAGACAGACTTGGAACACGCTGCTAAGAATTGCCACGGACAAGGTAGACAGACCTGGAACACGCTGCCAAGAATTGCCACGGACAAGGTAGACAGACCTGGAATACGCTGCCAAGAATTGCCACGGACAAGGTAGACAGACCTGGAACACGCTGCCAAGAATTGCCACAGACAAGGTAGACAGACCTGGAACACGCTGCCAAGAATTGCCACGGATAAGGTAGACAGACCTGGAACACGCTGCCAAGAATTACCACGGACAAGGTAGACAGACCTGGAACACGTTGCTAAGAATTGCCACGGACAAGGTAGACAGACCTGGAACACGCTGCTAAGAATTGCCACGGACAAGGTAGACAGACCTGGAACACGGTGCCAAGAATTGCCACAGACAAGGTAGACAGACCTGGAAAACGCTGCCAAGAATTGCCACGGACAAGGTAGACAGACCTGGAACACGCTGCTAAGAATTTCCACGGACAAGGTAGACAGACCTGGAACACGCTGCCAAGAATTGCCACAAACAATGTAGACATACCTGGAACACGCTGCCAAGAATTGCCACGGACAAGGTAGACAGATCTGGAACACTCTGCCAAGAATTGCCACGGACGAGGTAGACAGACCTGGAACACGCTGCCAAGAATTGCCACGGACAAGGTAGACAGACCTGGAACATGATGCCAAGAATTGCCACGGACAAGGTAGACAGATCTGGAACACGCTGCCAAGAATTGCCACGGACAAGGTAGACAGACCTGGAACACGCTGCCAAGAATCGCCACGGACAAGGTAGACAGACCTGGAAAACGCTGCCAAGAATTGCCACGGACAAGGTAGACAGATCTGGAACACGCTGTCAAGAATTGCCACGGACAAGGTAGACAGACCTGGAACACGCTGCAAGAATTGCCACGGACAAGGTACACAGACCTGGAACACGCTGCCAAGATTTGCCACGGGTCACTTGCAAAAGGGATTAACTTGATTGCTGACCAACAAAGGGACTAACGTCTACATCGATCTGTGGCCAAGAATCTGTGGCACGACTTTGCTGCAAATTAGTGACACAACGCATCCTCGTCCACTTAACGGGTGACGACCATCTTGTCATTTATGTGGCCAAAATAATTTTGTGCTGGCCTTAAAGACGCAGATGTCGCAATATAGCGTAAATCACGACACGAATCAACTTATAGCCCTTTTCATCTTCAGCTGCATTCGTCCGACAACTGCATCTCTTCTTTGTCTGATCTTAAAAGAACGTTAAATGGTCGTAGGTAAGTTAAGTTGTAGTTTATAGCAGGATACGATGTTTCAACCTTTCAGCTCAACACACACATTTTTGTCATGGCAGTCTCGTGGCTTTCCCTCTCAATTCGTACTCGTTTGGTCAAACTGATTAGAGTGTTACTAGTGTGTTATTGGTGTGTTACTAGCGTTACTAGTGTGTTACTAATGTTACTAGTGTGTTACAAGTGTGTTACTAGTGTGTTACTACATGCACCGTGATAAGTGGAGTAACAGCTGGACAACAAGTATTAGTTCACCGATTTTGTTGCCCGATTCTATTTCTCCTATAACATCTGAAACGTGACTTCGGAAGTTAATAAAATCAATTTTTTGAGCGTGTAGATGTAACATAGGAAGCCGATGTAGCGATGTGGTTAGTCAGAGAACTCCTATGTTCACCCAGCCATAAGTGGGTACCGGATTTTTCTGAGAAAATAAAACGGTTTGGTGTGATATCGTGAGTAAAGAATCGTTGACCTCTTTCATCGCAGAGCCCAGTACGCCGTCTTACGAGCAGAGAAAAAGGGAATCGTCGAAAGAATGCCATTAAACAACAACAACAAATACGCGAACAAGGTGAATTTATCCTTCACCTCCAAATCCCATCATGAGATAAAATCAACAGCTCTAATATACAGCTTTACGTGCACAACTTGTCTGCTGTATACTCATTGTAATGTGCTTATAAAGAGCAAACGACGACTGAAGCTTACAATTAGCCGGTAAGTTGAATCAAGCTTCTCGCGTGGAGAACTTTAAAAACAAGTAATGCTCAAAACACGGACACTCTCGCCAAACACCGCAGAAATAGAAGCCCACCAGTGCATGTTTGCCATAAGGTCAAATTTGATTAGCCCTCGTGGGTGACTGATTATAAAACAGTATTAATGATTCACGAGACTCTCCAGAACTATACTCCTCGTAAGATTATACTAATAAGACGTATGGGAAAACAGCGAGCATGTGGCAGAGGGTAAAAGATTTCTGAGTGCAAGAATTATACTAGAAATGAGCTTTGAGGAATTTGTACGTAAAGCTCCATCGTATAAGTCAGTGGTTCCAAACTTTTGGCACTGCGACTCCATTTCCTTGCTAATCATATACCAGCGGCGCCCTCTGGCGGATACGATCGTACAAGTCGGGTAACATCTGACTCCTTGAGAAGATATGTAAGATGATAAATGATGACAGTATTAACACTACACCGTAGAAACTCGTTTACGTAGTGAGGCATATTAAATGCGGGTGTTATCCCTTTATGATTTCTAACCACTGAGTAGGCACTCGACAGTATCCTTGGCACGGATCTCTTGCCACAGTTTGGAGGCGTTCCTGGGAACCGCTAACATACAAACAATTAAGGCGCATAATTAGGGAACCGCTAACATACAAACAATGTTGAGTAGAGTAGAGTAGAGTAGAGTAGAGTAGAGTAGAGTAGAGTAGAGTAGAGTAGAGTAGAGTAGAGTAGAGTAGAGTAGAGTAGAGTAGAGTAGAGTAGAGTAGAGTAGAGTAGAGTAGAGTAGAGTAGAGTAGAGTAGAGTAGAGTAGAGTAGAGTAGAGTAGAGTAGAGTAGAGTAGAGTAGAGTAGAGTAGAGTAGAGTAGAGTAGAGTAGAGTAGAGTAGAGTAGAGTAGAGTAGAGTAGAGTAGAGTAGAGTAGAGTAGAGTAGAGTAGAGTAGAGTAGAGTAGAGTAGAGTAGAGTAGAGTAGAGTAGAGTAGAGTAGAGTAGAGTAGAGTAGAGTGAAGTATTAAACGTTTCCGCACTACGTCTACTTGTTTTCACAACAGCATCCACAAAAAAGTGCATCATACAAATGAAAGTCCTGTAAATATAAATAATGAATATGATTACATACGAATGTGAAAAAAAATAATACAGAATAAAGTAGATGATAAAATAAGGGACCTTTTGCAGGAAAACTTGTCGCGAAGCCACGAGAACGTGTGCTGTACTCTCGGTAGGGACACACATATTTCTGTCAGAGACGAAATAAGATCTCTGACTCGAAAACACTTCGTGGCAGCTGCACTGGACTTGCGGGCTTTATTCTCCGGTACTGAAAGGTTCCCCCCCCCCCACTCTCTCCAGAAGACCAAAGAAATAGTGAGTGATAGGTGTAACGATTTGTTTATATATAGGAGAACAAATAGTACAGAACATAGTACAGGAGAACAAATAGTACAGAACAGAGTACAGGAGAACAAATAGTACAGAACAGAGTACAGGAGAACAAACAGTACAGAACAGAGTACAGGAGAACAAATAGTACAGAACAGAGTACAGGAGAACAAACAGTACAGAACAGAGTACAGGAGAAGAAACAGTACAGAACAGGGTGCAGGAGATCAAACAGTACAGAACAGAGTGCAGGAGAACAAACAGTACAGAACAGAGTACAGGAGAAGAAACAGTACAGAACAGGGTGCAGGAGATCAAACAGTACAGAACCGAGTGCAGGAGAACAAACAATACAGAACAGAGTGCAGGAGAACAAACAGTACAGAACAGAGTACATGAGAACAAATAGTACAGAACAAAGTACAGGAGAACAAACAGTACAGAACAGAGTACAGGAGAACAAATAGTACAGAACAGAGTACAGCAGAACAAATAGTACAGAACAAAGTACAGGAGAACAAACAGTACAGAACAGAGTACAGGAGAACAAATAGTACAGAACAGAGTACAGCAGAACAAATAGTACAGAACAAAGTACAGGAGAACAAACAGTACAGAACAGAGTACAGGAGAACAAATAGTACAGAACAGAGTACAGCAGAACAAACAGTACAGAACAGAGTGCAGGAGAACAAACAGTACAGAACAGAGTACATGAGAACAAAGAGTACAGAACAGAGTACAGGAGAACAAACATTACAGAACAAAGTACAGGAGAACAAACAGTACAGAACAGAGAACAGGAGAACAAACAGTACAGAAAAGAGTTCAGGAGAACAAACAGTACAGAACAGAGTACAGGAGAACAAACAGTACAGAACAGAGTGCAGGAGAACAAACATTACAGAACAAAGTACAGGAGAACAAACAGTACAGAACAGAGAACAGGAGAACAAACAGTACAGAAAAGAGTTCAGGAGAACAAACAGTACAGAACAGAGAACAGGAGAACAAACAGTACAGAAAAGAGTTCAGGAGAACAAACAGTACAGAGTAACGAAGAGAGGTGAAGAAATGATAAGGTATGGGAGAAATGTGAGCACCAGAGTCGGATGGGGAGGTGTCGGGGTGGAGGTGTAGACTGATAGACGGAAGCCCCCGAGACAAAGGCTTAGGGATCCTTGCATTTTAGAAGATAAAAACAAAACAAAATGGTAAATAATACAATAAATATAAGGAGGTTAAATAGAGCTATAATTGCCTTGTTCCCCAGCGCTGCTACCCACGCACTGACATCATCACAGGTGTTGTCAACCCAAGTTATGACATTTGTTTATGCAGAATTTGTTACAAAAATTAAAATGAAATCTATTTTGACAACAAATGACGTATTTAAAAATTCTCCTATGAAATTAAATGAAATCTGAAATATGATACCTGGTAGTGAAATAAATACAACACATTTTCCGACCTAGGTAATTCTAACATAGGGAGCGTTGTAGCTTAGTGATTAGTTAGAAGTCTAGTTCGATTCTGATCGACGGCTCCTTGGTTCGCCCAGCTTTAAAGAGGTACCGGAATTTATTTTTTTTAAATATGACGGTCTGGTGTAATACCGACCATATAACTTTTAAACGGAAAGAGGTTAATGAAAAATATGGGTCTTCTCCTTCTGATACTTTAGCCCTGGGGGAAAGGGGGAAGGGGGGGGGAATTGGGGCCCTAAGGACAGACCCATCAACCTTCTCCATTTCCCTCTAACTTCAGTCATTCTTTTGGGAGACTCTTACAAAGTCTTTTTGTATTATTTTATCTTTCAAATCATCTATTCTCTCTCTCTCTCTCTCTCTCTCTCTCTCTCTCATTCACAGTCTGTGTCTATCTCTGCTCCTTCTTCCTTTCACAGTTCAGTGCAAAATCTCTCTCTCTCTCTCTCTCTCTCTCTCTCTCATTCACAGTCTGTGTCTATCTCTGCTCCTTCTTCCTTTCACAGTTCAGTGCAAAATCTTTTTCTCTCTCTCTCTCTCTCTCTCTCTCATTCACAGTCTGTGTCTATCTCTGCTCCTTCTTCCTTTCACAGTTCAGTGCAAAATCTCTCTCTCTCTCTCTCTCTCTCTCTCTCTCATTCACAGTCTGTGTCTATCTCTGCTCCTTCTTCCTTTCACAGTTCAGTGCAAAATCTTTTCTCTCTCTCTCTCTCTCTCTCTCTCTCTCTCTCTCATTCACAGTCTGTGTCTATCTCTGCTCCTTCTTCCTTTCACAGTTCAGTGCAAAATCTTTCTCTCTCTCTCTCTCTCTCTCTCTCTCTCTCTCTCTCCCTCTCATTCACAGTCTGTGTCTATCTCTACTCATTTTTCCTTTCACAGTTCAGTGGAAAATCTCTCTCTCTCTCTCTCTCTCTCTCTCTCTCTCTCTCTTTCACTCTGTCCCTCTCATTCACAGTCTGTCTATCTCTACTTCTTCTTCCTTTCACAGTTCAACACAAAATCTCTTTCACTCTCTCTCTCTGTCCCTCTTATTCACAGTATGTGTCTATCTCTACTTCTTCTTCCTTTCACAGTTCAACACAAAATCTCTCTCACTCTCTCTCTCTCTGTCCCTCTCA
>JAVIAB010000117.1:69509359-69572125 GCA_032433765.1 Megaustenia siamemsis
AACATCATAGAGATGCTAGGCCTACAAATTAATGGAAAGATAATCAATAACCTAAGATATGCTGATGATACTTTACTACTAGCAGAAAATCCTAAAGATCTACAACAATTACTTAATGTGATAAACATAACAAGCAAAAAATATGGATTATATAGGAATATCAAAAAGACTAAAACTATGATCATAACCAAAGACACAACTAAAATCTTACAAGTGAATATCAAAGCGGAAGGAATACACATGGAGACAGTCCAGAGCTACAACTACATTGGACATATTATAACCAGTGATAGAAAATGTAAAACTGAAATAAACAAAAGAATAGGAATGACAAAAGGTAATTTTAATGCCAAGAAAAAATATACTAACATCAAAACAAATAACACCAGGGCTAAAACTAAGAATAGCAAAATGTTATATCTTCCCAGCATTCCTGTATCGTGCAGAAATATGGACATTAGACAAGAAAATAGAACAGAAAATTGAAGCCTTTGAGATTTATAGAAGAAAGGTAGAATTGGATGGGAAGAAAAGAAAACAAACGATGAAGTCTTAAAACAACTAAAAATGAAAAGAGAACTACTAAACACAATTCAAACAAGACAAATGAGATTTTGGGGGCATGTTAAAAGACATCGCAGCCAACTAAAAGTAATCTTAGAAGGGAAAATACAAAGTAGAAGAGGCAGGCTAAGACTAACATGGCCAAACAACATCAAAAGATGGACAAGTCAGTTTATGACAACCTGCATCATCAACGCAATAGACAAAGCGCAATGGCGCTCCATGGTAGCCAACCTTCGTTGCGGGGACGGTATTCAAATGATGAAAAAACTAGCAAGTTCGAGAGTCGATGAGTGAAATATTGAAACAGTTTTATATTTCGTACATTTAAGATACAGCCTCCACTAACCATATTGACAACATAAAATAAGAAGTATGTGTATTTGATCTTTATAGACAAACTCAAATGACCAAAACAACTAAAGCATCAGTGACAAACAATTGTGCATGAAGCATGTTCATTATAATGTAATTTGTTTCCAGCAAATGTTTTACAAAAAATATTATAACATGAATCTTCACGGGAAAAGAGAGATGTAATTACAATAACAAAAACATAATAACTAATCTTCCCCAATAATCAACAATATAGTAACCTATTTTCTGCAACATACACACACAAGAAATCATCTATTATCTTCTACATACACACACAAGAGATCATCTATTATCTTCTACATACACACACAAGAGATCATCTATTATCTTCTACATACACATACACAAGAGATCATCTATTATCTTCTACATACACATACACAAGAGATCATCTATTATCTTCTACATACACACACAAAAGATCATCTATTATCTTCTACATACACATACACAAGAGATCATCTATTATCTTCTACATACACACACAAGAGATCATCTAGTATCTTCTATATACACACATAAGAAATAATCTATTATCTTCTACATACACACACAAGAAATCATCTATTATCTTCTACATACACACACAAGAAATCATCTATTATCTTCTACATACACACACACAAGAAATCATCTATTGTCTTCTACATACAAACACAAGAAATCATCTATTTTCTTCTACATATATAGGGAAGAAATAGTCTATTTTCTTCTACATACACACACAAGAGATCATCTATTTTCTTCTACATACACACACACACACACACACACAAGAAATCATCTATTGTCTTCTACATACACACACACAAGAAATCATCTATTATCTTCTACATACAAACACAAGAAATCATCTATTATCTTCTACATACACACACAAAAGATCATCTATTTTCTTCTACATACACACACACACACACAAGAAACCATCTATTGTCTTCTACATACAAACACAAGAAATCATCTATTTTCTTCTACATACACACACAAGAAATCATCTATTATCTTCTACATACACACACACACAAGAAACCATCTATTGTCTTCTACATACAAACACAAGAAATCATCTATTTTCTTCTACATATATAGGGAAGAAATAGTCTATTTTCTTCTACATACACACACAAGAGATCATCTATTTTCTTCTACATACACACACACACACACACACACAAGAAATCATCTATTGTCTTCTACATACAAACACAAGAAATCATCTATTTTCTTCTACATACACACACACACACACAAGAAACCATCTATTGTCTTCTACATACAAACACAAGAAATCATCTATTTTCTTCTACATACACACACAAGAAATCATCTATTATCTTCTACATACACACACACACACAAGAAACCATCTATTGTCTTCTACATACAAACACAAGAAATCATCTATTTTCTTCTACATATATAGGGAAGAAATAGTCTATTTTCTTCTACATACACACAAAAGAAATCATATATTTTCTTCTACATACACACAAAAGAAATCATATATTTTCTTCTACATACACACACAAGAAATCATCTATTTTCTTCTACATACACACAAAAGAAATCATATATTTTCTTCTACATACACACAAAAGATATCATCTATTTTCTTTTACATACACACAAAATATATCATCTATTTTCTTCTACATACACACAAAAGATATCATCTATTTTCTTCTACATACACACAAAAGAAATCATATATTTTCTTCTACATACACACAAAAGAAATCATATATTTTCTTCTACATATACACACAAGAAATCATCTATTTTCTTCTACATACACACAAAAGAAATCATATATTTTCTTCTACATACACACAAAAGAAATCATATATTTTCTACAACATACACACACAAGAAATCATCTGTTTTCTTTAGCATACACACACAAGAAAACATCTATTTTCTTTAACATACACAAGAAATCATCTATTTTCTTTAACATACACATACACAAGAAAACATCTATTTTCTTTAACATACATATACACAAGAAATCATCTATTTTCTTTCACACACACACACAAAATCATCTATTTTCTACAACATACACACGCAAGAAATCATATATTTTCTACAACATACACACACAAGAAATCATATATTTTCTATAACATACAAACACAAGAAATCATATATTTTCTACAACATACACACACAAAACATCACATACTTTCTTCTACACAAATACGCAAGAAATCATATTTTTTCTTCAACATGCACACACAAGAAATAATTTGATCTTTTTACAAACAACCAACTTAAAATTTATATTTTCTAAAACAAACAAACAACGTAATAATGTAATGTCTCCAAAAAACAATATAATTATCTATTTTTTCCAAAAAAAAAGAAAAATGAAAGTAACAAACTATTTTCTCCAACAAACAAACAACATAATAATCTATTTTCTCCAACAAACAAACAACATAATAATCCATTTTCTCAAACAAACAAACAACATAATAATCTATTTTCTCAAGCAAACAAACAACATAATAATCTATTTTCTCAAACAAACAAACAAACAACATAATTATCTATTTTCTCAAACAAACAAACAAACAACATAATTATCTATTTTCTCAAGCAAACAAACAAACAACATAATAATCTATTTTCTCCAACAAACAAACAAAATAATAATCTATTTTCTCAAACAAAAAACAAACCCCCACCCCCACCCCCACAAATAAATTACCTTTTAAAGCCATCTGCACACAAACTCACAAGTTTCAAATCACTTTCTACATTCAAACAAGGAAACGTGAAATTATTGTAGACATTGAAAACGAAACATTGAAACCCTTACGTTGTTGACAAGCGACATTTCAATCCATTTACTTCAATAAACAACATGTGTCTGTAAATAAGCAAATTTCATGTACAGCCGAAGACATTTCGTCTTCCGTGTCTTTCTATCAATTACCCAGACAGTTAACATGTCAGACGGATTTTCCTGGTCGTTCTGGCCTTGTTGTCACGGAATTATTTAATAAATAAAAAATCCCTAGAGGTGCAAATTAAAACATTTGATACGATTGTGTTCACAAGTTCTGTTAGTGGATTTAAATTTTAAAAAATAAATCTTAGCAGAAAAGGAGTAAGCCACGCGAGAAATTGAACAAGGATGTCATACATGGCTATAACTGGGAGGGTTTTAAGTAGAGACCTGTGATTTTTGTGAGTAATCATTTTGATATAAATAAGGCTGATTGTTCTTAACTGCAATGTGAGTAATCAGTTTGATATAAATAAGGCTGATTGTTCTTGGCTGTAATGTGAGCAATCAGTTTCACATAAATAAGGCTGATTGTTCTTAGTTGTAATGTGAAAATTCAGTTTCACATAAATAAGGCTGATTGTTCTTAGCTGTAATGAGAAAATTCAGTTTCACATAAATAAGGCTGATTGTTCTTAGCTGTAATGAGAAAATTCAGTTTCACATAAATAAGGCTGATTGTTCTTAGCTGTAATGTGAGTAATCAATTTTACATAAATAAGGCTGATTGTTCTTGGTTGTAATGTGAGTAATCAGTTTCACATAAATAAGGCTGATTGTTCTTGGTTGTAATGTGAGTAATCAGTTTCACATAAATGAGGCTGATTGTTGTTGGTTGTAATTTGAGTAATCAGTTTCACATAAATAAAGCTGATTGTTCTTGGCTGTAATGTGAGTAATCATTTTCATATAAATAAGGCTGATTGTTCATAGCTGTAATGAGAGTTATCAGTTTCACATAAATAAGGCTGATTGTTCTCTGTTGTAATGTGAGTAATCAGTTTCACATAAATAATGCTGATTGTTCTTGGTTTTAATGTGAGTAATCAGTTTGATATAAATAAGGCTGATTGTTCTTGACTGTAGTGTGAGTAAACAATTTCACATAAATAAGGCTGATTGTTCTTTGTTGTAATGTGAGTAATCAGTTTCACATAAATAAGGCTGATTGTTATTGGCTGTAATGTCAGCAATCAGTTTCACATAAATAAGGCTGATTGTTCTTGGCTGTAATGTGAGCAATCAGTTTCACATAAATAAGGCTGATTGTTCTTAGCTGTAATGTGAAAATTCAGTTTCACATAAATAAGGCTGATTGTTCTTAGCTGTAATGTGAAAATTCAGTTTCACATAAATAAGGCTGATTGTTCTTAGCTGTAGTGTGAGTAATCAATTTCACATAAATAAGGCTAATTGTTCTTGGTTGTAATGTGAGTAATCAGTTTCACATAAATAAGGCTGATTGTTCTTGGTTGTAATGTGAGTAATCAGTTTCACATAAATAAGGCTGATTGTTCTTGGTTGTAATGTGAGTAATCAGTTTCACATAAATAAGGCTGATTGTTCTTGGCTGTAATGTGAGTAATCAGTTTCACATAAATAAGGCTGATTGTTCTTGGCTGTAATGTGAGTAATCAATTTCACATAAATAAGGCAGATTGTTCTTGACTGTAATGTGAGTAATCAATTTCACATAAATAAGGCTGATTGTTCTTGACTGTAATGTGAGTAATCAGTTTCATATAAATAAGGCTGATTGTTCTTGACTGTAATGTGAGTAATCAATTTCACATAAATAAGGCTGATTGTTCTTGACTGTAATGTGAGTAATCAATTTCACATAAATAAGGCTGATTGTTCTTGACTGTAATGTGAGTAATCAGTTTCACATAAATAAGGCTGATTGTTCTTGACTGTAATGTGAGTAATCAATTTCACATAAATAAGGCTGATTGTTCTTGACTGTAATGTGAGTAATCAGTTTCACATAAATAAGACTGATTGTTCTTGACTGTAATGTGAGTAATCAGTTTCACATAAATAAGACTGATTGTTCCTGACTGTAATGTGAGTAATCAATTTCACATAAATAAGGCTGATTGTTCTTGACTGTAATGTGAGTAATCAGTTTCACATAAATAAGACTGATTGTTCTTGACTGTAATGTGAGTAATCAATTTCACATAAATAAGGCTGATTGTTCTTGACTGTAATGTGAGTAATCAGTTTCACATAAATAAGACTGATTGTTCTTGACTATAATGTGAGTAATCAAGGGAGCACCTTTTATTCTTGGTAATATTGTTTTTTCTTTCATTTCAGAGTTTATTTTCTCGGTATGACTTTTTTCTCCTACGAAGTTTATATTCTCAATCCTTAGAGTGCAACTTTTCTTTCGTTTTATATTGTATGCTGCCAGTGAATTGGTTTTTTTTTATCTCCAGAGTTTATATATTTTCTTTTATGCTTTGTTCCGGTGTTGTTTCTGCTTAACATTTGTCACATAAAATATATTAGACATAAAAAAGAGAGGCAGTGAGCTATAGAGAAGTTCGAAGCGATTAAGTCAAACAAAGAAAAGCAGATATTAAATGTACAGTAGCAGTAAGTACGGCAGATGTATTGTACTATCTGTACGCGACTTTCCATTTAATGTACAGTAGCAGTAAGTACGGCAGATGTATTGTACTATCTGTACGCGACTTTCCATTTAATGTACAGTAGCAGTAAGTACGTCAGATGTATTGTACTATCTGTACGCGACTTTCCATTTAATTTACATTTGCCAAGTGCAGTCGCATGGGTTGTTCGGGTCTGAGTTTTTATTTTACCCTCCGATAGAAAAAGCTTTTGATCCTACCAGGATTCGAACCCATTGAGTTATTGTTATTGAGCTATTTGCGGGTCATCATCATTGCACTCCGAACACGTCCATAGGTGCTCAGATCCCCTCCTCAGCAATTCCCTCAGTGTCCAGCGACTGACGACTCAGTTCTATGTTGGTTGATAAGTCTTCTTACACGGCCACTAAGTTTCTCATTTCTGGCTGTGCCCATCTTAACTCCCATTTCCATCATCCGAAGAAGTGACGTGGATCTGTGTTTGTCGAAGTCTTCTGCTCTTCCAACATCGTGGAGGGCATTGATGATGTTCGCCCGATCCATTGATTCGAACCCATGTTCTCCTTATTAGGAGCCTGAAAAGTTTTCGATTTAGCTACCCGCTCACCTGATGGTGCGTTGTAGATGTAGTATGTTATGAAATATGTGCTGATATCTGTGCATATGTTATGTTTCTTGTTGCTCCTGACTGGCCTAGCATGCCGTCGGTGGACGAATCAATTCAGAGGAAGAGGTATGTTTACAGCACTCGGAAAAATGATAAATAATCAACAACAGAAAAAAATATGGACCAAAGCAGGATCGAACCTGTACTCAGTGGCACAGCGCCTTGCCACGAAAAGCCAAACGCTAGGGAACACTGCCAACTCAGCTAACTAAAAAAATTAGCTATCGTGAACAACTTTGGTATGTTTACAACACTCTGAAAAAAAAATCACAAAAAATCAACAGAAAAAAAACACAAAAAGCAATGAACATTAGATGGTCCGAAGCAGGATTGAACCCGTACTCCTCGGCACAGCGCCTTGCCGCTAGAACCAACCCCTAGAGCACACATCAGTAACATGTACTTTCATCATCTTCTTTATACCTACCCATAGCGTGATACGTATACTTGTCTGGTTTCTTCTCGTGTTGTCTAATTTGGTGTAATGTCTCCGCAGTCTTTGGTTATGAATCTTGAGAGATATGCTCTATCATTGCTAGCTTTGTTGCTATTCTGTTTGTTTGGTCGTGACTGTGATAACGTTATCCTCTGATGTTGGTTGACATCTTTCTTTCTTTCTTTCATTTTTTTCTTTCTTCCTTTCTGTCTCTTTCTTTCTTGTTTCTTCCTTCCTTCAATCCTTCCCTCCTTACTTCCTTCCTTACTTCCTTCCTTACCTCCTTCCTGCTATCTTTCTTTTTTCTTCTTTCTTTCCTTCCTTCCTTCCTTCCTTCCTTTCTTGTTCCTTCCTTCCTTTCTTCTATATTTCGTTCTGCCTTTCTTTATTTCTTTTCTATCTGTAGTTTACACGATGACTACTAAATGAATTGATTGTCCTCTTCATTATCCGTCATTAGAATGACCGAAAATACGTTTTGTTGTAGTTTGCAGTAGAATAGTGATATATGCTCCATTCGACCCAAAACATTCGACTTCAGGCATGTTATTTTTGAGTATCGGGTTGTCTTCCCTCTTCGATCCTTACTCGCTTGCCCAGACTAGACAGGTTAGTCTGTTTCTGGAGACACCGCGAACAGGTGGAATACTGTCTGGATGGCTCTGGTTCACCAATCCTGACGCAAGACATCAACCTGCGGGCTGCTGACAGCTTCCAGCTCTGCTACTGTGATGCTCCTTTGCCTCCGATATCTTCTTTCAATTTCGCTCTCCGGTCCTTCACCCTTGGTGAAAATACTTCACAGTTATGCCCCCTATAGCCCAATTTCTGTCCTTGATATAAAAGGTGACGACGAGACAAAGTATGGAAATTGCCGGATCGGGTGAATTATGAAGCGGGGATACCCCTAAATCTAAAAAAGGAACCAGTGACGGTCAACCTAATTCTCCCTGGCAAATCGTTGACAACTGGTGTTTCCGGTGCCTCGGTGGCTGATCTAGTAAACTAGAAGTGAATATTTAATTATGTTGTGGGGTAACGGTAGAGAAATTAAAACAAAGAGCTGTTATTCATTGTTTTTTTTTTCCTTCTTCTTCTACTTCTTCTGCGTACAGCTCTTGACGTCAATGTTAATAATTTCGAAGAAACGTCAAATCGGTTCATCAACTCGAGTTTGGTGACATCACCATACAGCGTGTCCCAATTTTGTCCCGGTGATGAATAGAAGAGCCTTCTCAGTTCATAAGCTGGGTATGATTGTAGCAGATGTTCAGCAAACTTTTTGTCTATGCTACAGCCACATTTAGCCGCGATAGCTCAGTGATTAGTGAACTCGACTACAAAGAACAAGGGGTAGGGTTCGATCCCTAACGAAGGCTTCCTTGTTCACCCAGCCTTAAATGGGTACCGGATTTTTTTCTGCGAAGGTAAAGCTGCACGGGTGTGTAACAGAGTAAGCTAAGGAAGCATAGAGAGAGCAGGTAATTTAGTCGTTACCGCTCCTTGAATAGACGATGGCAGTATCATATAGTGGCGACCAGCAGATTTTAACTATGGTAATTTTCCAGGAATAACAGTTAGTCAGAGTGAGGAAGGAGAGAGGTAGAATAGAGGACGACACGATGAGAGTTAAGAGCCCATGGAATTTTCCATGCAACAGAAGATAGCGCAGTGTCTGCAGGGGTAGGGGTAGGACACCCACCAAACTAAGTTAGATATCCATGCCAGGTTCACAAGAGCAAAGTTGTTGGAAAGGACCAGGTATGACTAGTAACATGCAACGACCTCGTGGTGTTATTGTCAGAGCTCCACGAGTGTCCATCATGTTCACAACAACTAGTGGTTGTTATTGTGATGAGCATGCGTTGATCCCATGACTTTGGCCTGCTGATAAATAAGTGGTCATCCAACTTCCAGGAGAGGTCATTGTCATGAGGTAACATTATGTCACCAAGTAGGCGAAAAATAGGATGCTTTGTCCAGATTTGGGAAAGTCCAGGTGTGAGTCACAGATAGTGGACACTGGACACGTAAATGTAGAGTGGCCAACACTTGTGACCAGTCGCAGGGGCACTCAGAAGAGCAGCTGATTGGCTGCTGAGCCTCAGGAAGAAGGGAGCTGTTGGAGTATTTAAGGTTTGGCACAACAGTTTAAGACAGAGAATTCGGAAGACCAGAAGAGCAGTTAAGATGTAGGCTCGTTCAGTGAGTACGGCTTCGGCCGACTGCTGAAAGCAGTTAGCAATTAGTTCAGAGAAAGATAGTCCAAGATGAAGTAGTAGATAGTTCCGTCAGTCCAGGATGAGTTAGGACAAAAGTCAGATTAGAAGTTTAGAAACAGTTAGAGTCAGAACAGTGAGAAAGTTAAGAGTAGGAGTCTTGAGTTAGCCAAGTCAGTTAAGAATCAACAAGTTATAATTATAGGTGTGAAGTAGCTTTGAAAGACAGTGAAGATTAATTCAAGTTGTGTGTGTTCATAAATTCTCACAAGTGTAAGTAGACCAGGCTGAATAAATTGTATGATTAGGATGCTGGAATATCTTCATAACTACACGGCGACTTGCCTCAGAAGAATTCCTAAATTAATGAACATTAATTTAATAATTGCATCCAGACTATAGATCATGTGTGCCAGCAGAAAATCCAATAAATGTGATTATCATTATATATTAAAGAAAACGACTCTGTCATGATCTTATCCGTTACATGTAGTAACGTCAAGTACTGTGATGTGTGTCATTCAAGAGACTACACAAGATAATATACAACTCTATAACATTTATAGATTATTTGGTCCATGGACACAGCACGAATTCTGGGTTTGTCGCGGAGAGAGAAATCAAATAAGAGTGACAGAAAAGTTAACGGAAGAATAAAAAGCCATTCCAGTTTTCAACCTGGAAATATCGTGTACCGTCTACTAAGGTCAAAAGTTCAACACGATCACAATTCTACCTGTGTTGCACTCCTGCCAGCTGAGATTGTCATTTTACCAATCAAGAGTACCTGTCCTTCAGGTCAAAAAGTCAAATTACAAGTCTGAAATTTACCTGTGTCAAGTGTCTAAGAGAGGCACTAAAATTTTATTCAGCACAAATCATTGTTTCGTCCACCTGAGATTCAAAGTTCATCAATGAGTCCGACCTCTGACCTGTGACCCAACACCGGTTGTTGTGAAACGTCATTATTGTGTGTGTAGGAAGAGGCATAACTCTCAACAGAATATCGTCATCGTCAGATAATTCCCACAATTACACATGTGTCGAATTTTCCCATGTGGCAGTTTTGAATTTATTGAGGAAAAATTGTGAATTGTGATTGATAATTAATAATTTCAAGTGGTGTAGTTTTTATTTAGAGAAACAAGTCAAGTAACAAGTAAGAGTGTTAATAGATAAATATTACAATGGCCATTCGCGTGTGTTAGAAATTAAAATAAATTAACATTAGACTTTAGACTTAGAAGACAGAAGGAGAAACCGATCATCAACAGCTGAGAAACAATAATTTATTTATTATTTATTAAGTAGTTGGTTAAGTAATTAATTAATTAATGATTTTTAGAAAGTATTATTAATTAATATACCAGCGAATATTGTAAACAATTTTTTTAAACAGCTGGTTGAATTTTTTAAAGAGTACTGTTATGTAGTTTGGCTTAAAAATAAGTAATTTTAATATTATTATTGGTAAAGGTGACATGCCATATGTTATATTGTTCTGTAACCATTTTTAAATTGTACTGGATGTATTCTTTTAATAGTGTTTGAAATACTACATGGTTATTCCACAGGGAGATTAAATAATCATTTTTATACTACATTGTTTTTATTCCACAGGGAAATTAATAATAATTTCTATTTATTCCAGAAACCGAGGCCAGAGTAGAGCTCATAAAGTGCTGATAATTAGTACATGTAATATAACATATAATAAATTTTAATTGTTGTTCTATCAATAGTCAAGGGAGAGGTAGGTATTATTATTATAGGAAACATGGCAACCACCGTAGACCCCACAACCGAAACACTGAACTGAGACCGGCGATAAACCTGCCATCAAACTTAAGAGGATGGAGGGAGAGTGTAGAGAATTTGCAGACTTAACACAGAACTGGAGAGACCTAAAGAAGAATATAACTTTCCAGGCGTGATCGGATGAGGTATCCACATTCATGGGAAGGTAAGGTAGAATTAATGCCTGTATGTACATACGGAGACAGAGTATTGGTCTAACGGAAAGGGCATTTGTGAGATCTGGTGGAAGAGATGATATCCAGTGACAGATCATAAATATTTTCATTGAAGTACTAGCCAACAGAGGACAGATGATTAATTATATTGACTTAGGAAGGATCTTACGACAATGAATGGAACTTTAGATTTAGCCAGCAAGGAAGAAATCATATGAGAAGATGTGATTCAAGTATGAGCATATATTCAATAAGAAATAGATGGAACATGGATACGACTAAACGGGTCTTATGCTGCAATAAGAGATATTAATATTTACTATGTAGACAGGAAATGAATTATAAAGACTATGTGTATGAAGATGTCAATAGAGGGACAATAAGGTTCCTAAAGTTATGATCGTATAAGAGATACGAGAGTCGATAGACGAGAATGTAAACAAGGGTAAGGGATTCCCAAGGTTTGCCTGTGATAACTGACTAAAGAGAAGCCAGAATGTAGTTAAGCCATATAGGTGACCACTTGGGGAGTGAGTCACCCGAAGTAACGAATAAAAATGGTGATAACCATGTTTACATTGGCTTAATTAAGGCTTGAGTCGAGTTGAGAGGACGCTATCTACAGACGCAGAAGTCTTAGCGTACCTAGAGTTAAGAGAACTCAGAATTGAAAGAAAATAGTGAAGTAACTAGAGATATAGTAAACAAGAGATGATTTATAGAGAATGTCTGGAGATGATAGTAGTGTCAAGAGAATATAGAAGACAAGAGAGCTGAGGAAATAGAAATTACCTCAGATGAATTAGAGTTACCAATGTGAAACATATGGTACTAACTACGAGTTGGTCAGAGTTCTTAAACTTGCGAAGTTGGATGGTAATCCAAGGAACAACTGACCAATATAAGTGTGTAGCAAGGAGATGAGAGTGTTATTGAAAGTTAAGAGTTGTTGAAGAATGAGAAGTGAGAAGCAAGGTGATGATAACCTGTGCTTATTGAGACCTAAGGAAATTAGGTTATAAATGTGAATACTAAGAGAAGTATCATGAGAAAAGGAGTCTGGAAGAGACTCATGTGAAACATGTACCGAGTGATAACTCAGAAAGGTTACATAAGAAATTAGGAGATTTTAAGTTGTGTGAGAGGTAATGACCTGAAGAAGATGGGTCTAGAGGAGACTCATGTGAAACATGTAAAATGTTGAAGATAATGTTTAATGTTTTATTAATACCTTACAAATGCGTGTTGTACATGGTTTGTCTTATGAGTTTATTTATAGGATATTGGAGTCACAGATGCCAGTCGACAGATGTCTGGTGATGCCTGTGATGTAGCCTCAAGAAGCTGACAAACAGTCATTGTCAAGAATTAGTTAACATTTTCAATAAGACTTGCATTATAGTAAATGGTTGAGTTACTCATTCAAGGGACACAACTGGACATACTTTGAAATTATGTCCCCTATAAAAAATTTAAAATTTGTTTAGATTTTTTTTTAAAAAGAATTCTTGTATGGTACAGTACCTTACTATCTCCAAGATATTGTTGATGATCTATGGTTTTTAAAGATTGATTGTTATTGTGACAAGTATTTTTTGTACTGATTTTTGTAAGGAAATTTAGAGTTTTGTTTTGACTATTATGATTAATAGTAATATATTATTGATGTTCCATATAACTCTGTCACTATTTTTTATGTAGATGATACTAAGATTTATTTACTTAGAAATAAATCTCATATGTAATAAGGGAGGAATATGTAACAGAGTAAGCTAAGGAAGCATAGAGAGAGCAGGTAATTTAGTCGTTACCGCTCCTTGAATAGACGATGGCAGTATCATATAGTGGCGACCAGCAGATTTTAACTATGGTAATTTCCAGGAATAACAGTTAGTCAGAGTGAGGAAGGAGAGAGGTAGAATAGAGGACGACACGATGAGAGTTAAGAGCCCATGGAATTTTCCATGCAACAGAAGATAGCGCAGTGTCTGCAGGGGTAGGGGTAGGACACCCACCAAACTAAGTTAGATGTCCATGCCAGGTTCACAAGAGCAAAGTTGTTGGAAAGGACCAGGTATGACTAGTAACATGCAACGACCTCGTGGTGTTATTGTCAGAGCTCCACGAGTGTCCATCATGTTCACAACAACTAATAGTTGTTATTGTGATGAGCATGCGTTGATCCCATGACTTTGGCCTGGCTGATAAATAAGTGGTCATCCAACTTCCAGGAGAGGTCATTGTCATGAGGTAACATTATGTCACCAAGTAGGCGAAAAATAGGATGCTTTGTCCAGATTTGGGAAAGTCCAGGTGTGAGTCACAGATAGTGGACACTGGACACGTAAATGTAGAGTGGCCAACACTTGTGATCAGTCGCAGGGGCACTCGGCTCAGCAGCTGATTGGCTGCTGAGCCTCAGGAAGAAGGGAGCTGTTGGAGTATTTAAGGTTTTGCACAACAGTTTAAGACAGAGAATTCGGAAGACCAGAAGAGCAGTTAAGATGTAGGCTCGTTCAGTGAGTACGGCTTCGGCCGACTGCTGAAAGCAGTTAGCAATTAGTTCAGAGAAAGATAGTCCAAGATGAAGTAGTAGATAGTTCCGTCAGTCCAGGATGAGTTAGGACAAAAGTCAGATTAGAAGTTTAGAAACAGTTAGAGTCAGAACAGTGAGAAAGTTAAGAGTAGGAGTCTTGAGTTAGCCAAGTCAGTTAAGAATCAACAAGTTATAATTATAGGTGTGAAGTAGCTTTGAAAGACAGTGAAGATTAATTCAAGTTGTGTGTGTTCATAAATTCTCACAAGTGTAAGTAGACCATGCTGAATAAATTGTATGATTAGGATGCTGGAATATCTTCATAACTACACGGCGACTTGCCTCAGAAGAATTCCTAAATTAATGAACATTAATTTAATAATTGCATCCAGACTATAGATCATGTGTGCCAGCAGAAAATCCAATAAATGTGATTATCATTATATATTAAAGAAAACGACTCTGTCATGATCTTATCCGTTACATGTAGTAACGTCAAGTACTGTGATGTGTGTCATTCAAGAGACTACACAAGATAATATACAACTCTATAACAGGGTGTAATACTGACCACATTACTCCAAAAATCATGTGCTGAAGGTCTGTAAAATGTATGGTCACTAACACCATATTCCCTATACGCCACTTGGTGTGACGGAAGTTCTTTACTTTACGTTTTTTACATTTAAAAAATCACATTCCGGCTCAATGAGTTAAATGTCAGTATACAGACAACCACAGTATTCCTTAGTATAGCTTTGATATAGTTGAAATAAATCAAATTGTTACTAATAAATAGGCTTCAATATCTATGGGTGGGGGTCGGGGTGTTTTCATGCTGCAGCATAAAAATAAACAGGACAATTCTGAAACAAGTGCAACGCGTCAAATACTTGGGCACAATAATAACATCGGATGGAAAAAGCATACGAAAATAAAAAGGACAATAGTTCAAGCCAAAATAGCATTTCAGAAAATGAAAAATATCTTATGCAACAAATCTATGTCAATAGAAATGTGAAAGAGAGTTCATCGATGCTATATAGAACCAATTCTGACCTATGGAAGCGAATCGTGGACAGTAGACAAACAAATGAAAAGACGATTAGAGGCCACAGAGATGGGATTTCTCAGAAGAATGTTGAAAGTTCCCTGGACAGCTAAAAAGACCAATGAGGAAGTTCTCAAAGAGGCCAACACAAAAAGGCAGTTCTTAAAAAACATCAAAAAGAAACAATCAACATTTTTCGGGCACATCATGAAAAGAGGAAAGTTAGAATACTTGGTTACAACTGACAAAATAAAAGGAAAGAGAGACCGCGGACGACAAAGAGAGAAAATACTGGATAGCTTGGTGTTATGACATGGAAAACAGTCAACAACAGATCTGTTACGATGCACTGTAGATAGAAGATTGTGGAAGGACATGATCGCCTACGCCAACCGGTATGGCACAAGATGATGATAGCTTTGATATAGTTGAAATTACTCATATCGTTACTAATAAATCAATGTCTATGGGTGGGGAAAGGGGGGGGGGGTAAATATACAACATTACATCGGCATCTATCGTTACATCGGCATCTAACGTTACATCAGCATCTAACATTACATCGGCATCTAACATTACGTCGGCATCTAACATTACATCGGCATCTATCGTTACACCGGCATCTATCGTTACATCGGCATCTATCATTACATCGGCATCTAACATTACATCGGTATCTACCATTACATCGGCATCTATCGTTACATCGGCATCTATCATTACATCGGTATCTATCGTTACATCGGCATCTATCATTACATCGGCATCTATCGTTACATCGGCATCTAACATTACATCGGCATCTAACATTACATCAGCATCTATCGTTACATCGGCATCTAACATTACATCGGCATCTATCGTTACATCGGCATCTAACATTACATCAGCATCTAACATTACATCGGCATCTATTGTTACATCGGCATCTAACATTACATCGGCATCTATCATTACATCGGCATCTATCATTACATCGGCATCTAACATTACATCGGCATCTAACATTACATCGGCATCTATCATTACATCGGCATCTAACATTACATCGGCATCTATCGTTACATCGGCATCTATCATTACATCGGCATCTAACATTACATCGGCATCTAACATTACATCGGCATCTAACATTACATCGGCATCTAACATTACATCGGCATCTATCATTACATCGGCATCTATCATTACATCGGCATCTAACATTACATCGGCATCTATCATTACATCGGCATCTAACATTACATCGGCATCTATCATTACATCGGCATCTATCGTTACATCGGCATCTATCGTTACATCGGCATCTAACATTACATCGGCATCTATCATTACATCGGCATCTATCATTACATCGGCATCTATCATTACATCGGCATCTATCATTACATCGGCATCTATCATTACATCGGCATCTATCATTACATCGGCATCTATCATTACATCGGCATCTATCGACCTAGCAATGTGTGTGAGAAGTTAGTAGGCCATTCCAGCAAACAGCTCTTCGTTTCCATGACAAAAGAAGGACTAATAAGATGATGCTCTATCTCTTCATCGAAATGTATATAAATAATGCCAATAAGATGTAATCGTATTTGATGCCTACTTAAAATCACTGCGTTGCGTCTTTATTTAAAAAAACAATAACGCGAACAAAGCTGTAAGAGGTATTAATCAACAACAAAACCATGTTTTATTTTCGTTTAACTTGTCGTGTAAATAACTAAGGTGTTATCTGCCATTATAGTTGAAGACTATATTTTAAAGAACTATTATATACAGCGTAAACTACTTCAAAGTTTATGTTGCAAATTATCAGGTTAAAGGTCAACCTCAAGTTTCTGTCTCACGTCCTGACCTCCTCAAGCTTCGAACCCACCGTCAGCCACTGAGATGTATCCGCCACTGTCCAAGAAAGAAATAACCATAAGGGCAACACGAGCACTCTACAACACAATCCTCATTCCAAAGTTATGCTCACTATGCCAGAAGTAGACGCTAGACAGCAATCAGAAATACAACCACCACCGAAATAAAATGTGTTGGACATATGTCAGGAAACGGTCTGAGAGATAAAATCAGATGTGAAGAATTAAGAAAAGAATAGAAATAATGCACCCCTATTGTATACTTAAACAGACTACATACAAATTGGTTTGGCCACGAGATAAGACAGACGATCACAACGCTACATACAAAAACTATCGATCAAAAAGGCTGACCGTGGAAAAAAAAAAGAAGATTGAGTAATAACCGGGAAAAATAACAGCAGGGAGACTAGTGTAATATAAAAAATAGACGGCATACAATATATTGCCTCGACGCTGAAAGGTAAATGAGAAAGGATAGAAAAAGGAACACCATCACCGTCGCTACTACTCATTAAATCACCACGTTCTGTCCGTTATAGTTCCTATAACCTAACTCCCAACCTACAACATTAATTTCCAGAGCGTCCTTCGCTGTTTCAATGTCGTGCTAGCTGTAGATTCTATCTTCTCCGTCGACTTCAGCTTTCACCAAATCAGGGACGATAATCGTTCTCGTATTTGCGACTTTTGAACCGAGTAAATCCGTCGTCTGCTTGTGATAAACTATCAAAGTTTCCCAGAAACCACCGAACTCGTTACCAACAAGTTTTTATTTAATACCTCAGTATCATAGGATAACGTAAGAAAGTAATGAAATTGGTTTGTTTACTGGCTCTTGTTTTTGATGGTTTCTGTATCTGTTAACAGTTAGGAGTAGCTGCCGGAGAAATATCAAGAAATCAACAATAACAAGGTATGAGAATGTACGGTCAAGGTTTAAGATCAGTAAATGCTTACCAAGAAAAGAAAAATAAATAAAAAATGTACCAACAATGTTTATCAGGTTGTGTAAGCAATGTAGAACTACAGCGCTAAAGATGGGAGAGTAACATGGAGAGAAAGGCCACAGTAACAGTCTATCAGAATGTGGTGGTAAGACAAGATGATGACAGCGCTACATATGGGAGAGTTACATGGAGAGAAGATCCCTGTAACAGCCTGTCAGAACGTGGTAGTAAGACAAGAGGATGACTGCGTTACAGATGGAAGAGTAACATGGAGAGAAGGTCCCTGTAACAGCCTGTCGGAACGTGGTAGTAAGACAGAGGATGACAGCGTTACAGATGGTAGAGTAACATGGAGTGAAAGGCTTCAGTAACAGCCTGTCAGAGCGTGGTAGTAAGACAGGATGATGACAGCGTTACAGATGGTAGAGTAACATGGAGAGAACGGCTCCAGTAACAGCCTGTCAGAGCGTGGTAGTAAGACAGGAGGATGACAGCGTTACAGATGGTAGAGTAACATGGAGAGAACGGCTCCAGTAACTGCGTGTAGTGTCTACGGGTTCAGCTTTGTTAGGGTAACAATAGAAGCCAAGAGACCACACTAAAAGAGAGAGAGAGGGGAGGAGGGAGAGACGGGGAGAAGTAACTTCTAACTTGCAGAACAAAGAGAAAAGTTGTCAGCCCACATTATCATCATCATTGAGTGCCGTCTCCGCATCGAAGGTTGCTAACATGGAGCGCCATTCCGCTCTGTATCTTACTTTGATGGTGTAGGTTGTCATAAGCTGACTTGTCCATCTTTTGATGTTACTCCTCCATGTTAGTCCTGGTCTACCTCTGCCTCTATTACCTTGTATTTTCCTTCCAATATTACTTTTAGCAGGCTGTTGTGTCTTTTAACATGCTCCAAAAATCTCATTTGTCTTGTCCTAATTGTGTTTAGTAGTTCACTTTTAATTTTTAGTTGTTTTAAATTGGTTATTGGTTATGGAAGGCCTCGGCATCACAGCAAACGAATTAAAATCCATAATTGCTCAACCGCCCGTGCCAGTGGAATCATCCGAATTACCAACTCATCTCCCAAACAAAGAAAGGTAACTGTAGCCCCCATCGTAGCAGTCTCAGCACACGCCAAAAGACATAAGGCGAAACCGCGCAGAAAGTGAACACAGCCAACTGTTCTCTGTCATACGATATCATCATTCATCGTAAACAAGCGGGATATCGAAGCAGGATCAAAACGGATGAGACACACAGCTCACGGTGTGCACAGAGCACTTAACTCAGTAGCTCCTGCAACAAGCCGAACTTGGAATATGAGGAAACTGCAAGAAGGAACACTTTTCAGACATAGCCTTCAATGGTTCTTGCCGCCTATCCACCATATACCATGGGAGTTCACGTCCTCCCGAAAATGATGATCGTCATAGCACTTGATGATGTTAGGCCGTCATTGATGACTCCAATTCCAAACATATAGACACACAGTGGTGGTAATTTGTCATTTCCAATCCAACAGAAGCCACATGACCTGTAGTTAGTAAAACCACAGAGAGAATATGATTTTGTGACCTTCACTGATTCACTCTTAGATGTGAATGTGTAGTTTACACAAGAGGAGAAGTTTTCAACTACAGTGATTCCATTTAAGGCAATTCTGGGATAGCAAGGCAAGTCTCCTTTATAGCAGCAGAACTTGATGTTCTCCACTTCTTGTAGCCGCCGCCACACGATTCTTGTTATAGTGTGACTCAGTCATGAGCGATAATGGAAGAATAGAAGAATATGACGATAGACAGAAGAATAAAAGAATGAGGCGACGACGATGTGAAGTAGGATAGCTTTAGGCGGCGTAGCAAAGACAATCTTCAGAGGATTAGCAAGGAGACGTTAAGTCTACCCAACTCAGTCCCTGAGTTGTAATCAACTCTTAGATTACAGGTAAAGGCGCACAGATGTCCGGTCTGTAGCTTGTAGGTTATGTAACTCGACGAAGAGGGCGATAAGCTCCAGTCGCGCAGGTGTGGACACTGAGTAGATTATCACTAAGACTAGACCGGAAACTCTTATATCGGCAGACACCTTGAAGTCCAGAGAAGACCTGAGATGAAAGCGGACAATTAAACTGCCCCGCGTAAACAAAGGGCCAAGGGAGGAGTTATGTTGTAGGTTTTTAGTTGTGGGAAAAGGTTTGAGAAGATTGACAGGTTGTCGATTAAAGTAATAAACTATGGACATGGTCAAGAAAGGCGGAGTTAAGAAGTAGTGACGGTCAACAGACGTAGGTTAGGCCGTATCAGTGGTCGGGGGGTGTGGTCACCTGGGACTTAAACCCCGAGACCCTGGAGATTAGGAGATTAGGAGAGGAGATGCCCAGAATGCTTTTGGGGCGAGGAGCAGTAGCTAGAGAGACATTCAGCTACACTCGGGGAGACTCAGCTACACTCAGACCGACTCAGCACAATTCGGCCACACTCGGCCAGACTGAGCACATTCAAATACTAGTTCCTCAGCACTATCAGAAAGAGACATGCAGATGTACTTAAGAATACTATACGGTCAACAAGATAGATAGATAACCACAGATAGAACTTTATGAATACGAAACTGCCACGCACAAACGTTATTTGACAATTCACCAACGCCTGTCGGCTATGTCCAGTAACGACAATTTGTAATGCCACAAGTAGAAGTCATCAATAAAAACGTTGTTTATACTTGTACTAAAAAGATTGATGAGTTATATATGTGTGTCAAAGGAAAGTACAAGTAGTAAAGTCAGAGTAAAGAAGTTTGAAAGAAACTCTGCAACATCTTATTATTCCTTTCTGTTGCCGTGACGCAGGATTTTATTCTTTTAAAGAAGATAGAAAGAAGCTTGAAAGAAGCTCTGCAACATCACATTTCCTTTCTGGTGCACGTGACCAGGACTTTATTCTTTTAAAGAAGGACCTGGAAGAAAAAATAGTAAGAATTTCCTCTTAACCAACTCTGACGTCCATCTACGCACTTCCAGCGTAAACCTACGCACTTCCAGCGTAAACCTACGCACTTCCAGCGTTAACCTACATACTTACAGCAACGAGTGCCACCGAGCAGCCAAGAAATTATAAGAAAAAACACTATATTTACTATACAGAACACATTGTGAAAAAAACACTAGAGAAGCTGTCAGTTCGCGACTTGTTACTATTCCGGAGGTGAAAGATTATTTGTGTTAGAAATAAATGTGAAATGTATCGGAGAGCAAAGATAGAGAACCTTATGCCTAATGTGAAAATGATGTCCACATTGAGAACCTGAAAAAAAGACTAAGTAGTTAATTATTGTTTTAAATTAGTATATTATTGTGTAGCTGTTAGGATGTTATAAAGGTGTGTTAGGTATTCCAGGACTTCAGAATCATGTAAGTTGGATTTTTCTTATATATTTTAGAGATTTATTTGGTATGTTGAACAATGTTAGTGTGAAGTAAATAAGTTTTTTCTTGAGTGTTAGTGGAAGAAAGTAGAAATTCTTTTGACTAATCTAAATAACTGTGTGTGTTATTGCTAGTTAATGAGTTTATTATTAATTAATTATCAAGATGAAGAGAGGCATAACTCCCACGTTGCAGACCCTGCAAGAAATTAGTAGAGTCATCACCTGTTTAGAAAATAGTTTTAGACAGCAAGAAATGAGTGCCGGTATCTCAAATTACTCTGGCGACCCATCCATGTTCAGACAATGGATGGCAGAAATTGAAAAGTATGCTCTCATTTTTTCTATAAATGAGGAAGACAAGAAATTAATAGCTTTTAAAACAAGTAGAGGCGAAGTATCTGACTTCATCCAGAGAAGGCTAAAGAATGAACCTTCAAGCACATGGAAGTCCCTCCAGATAGATTTAAAAACTAGGTATGCTGCTGTAGGAGATGCCTACACTGCTTTCATACTTTTGAGGAAGTTTAAACAAGAAAGAGGAGAGACAATAACTGCATACAGTAATAGACTTTTAGAGCTAGCAGAGGAATCTGGTTTAGAAACCGACAGTTTTGGTAGACAATTAATAGAGATTTTTATAGATGGACTAATATCCACAGATCTAAAACTACACTTAGCGAGGCTGAACCCTGAGACGCTAGATGAAGCTATTAATGTCTCTATTAAAGAAATCGGGTTCATGAAGAAATTGAATTTAAACCTACCTGAAGAACGCCCAACCATCAGTGAATGGTTTAATAAAAGAAAAATAGTAGAAAAGCCTAGGGAAGTTAATCAAGCGAGTATTAGATGGAGAAATAAGGGACGACTAGGTGAATTGAGTAAAGAAATATATGCAGTGAGAAAGGAAACAAGGCATTTTCACGGAAGAAGATTAGCACCCCAGGAATCTAGGTGGAGATGGAAGGACAAAAGACAAACTGCAGGACGTAAGAGTTATGAAATAAATAGTGTAGACAGGACTGAAATAAATAAAGTGAATGGTAAATCAAACGTTGGGGCACAGCATATTAACGCAACACCCAGGCGTGGTTGGCAAGATCCCTCTGGAGTCAAAGAGAAGCGCGCAACCAAGCACGTGGATGCGAGAACGACCAAGTGGTCCAAATCAAACGGCCCAAACATCAAGACAAACAGGCTGTCTAGCCTGAAACAAAACAAATTAATCAGAAAGGAGAAGGAATTAGAGGGAATGGAACGGAATTTAGAAGATGGGTCGAGTCATGCGATCAGTAATAAAAATGAATGTATGTTAGTGAGAATTAAAGAGACTGAGGACAGAATGATCGACAGTGCTACACAAACAGAAGCTACTGATAGAGAAGTATTAGTGACACAGGTAAGCTGTGCACAAACACAGACTGTAGAGGTTAGAGGACAAACTAAACATAATGATAAAATAACACAAACGAGGGAGGTGAAGAAACAATTTAGAGACGCCTGTGTGGCTACAAACATCCTAGAAGATGTGATATCAAGACAAGATGCCGAGATAAGAATTATGGAAAAGAGAAGTGAAAGAGATGAGTTGATGCTGTTAGAGCTGAAAGACACAGTAGATAGGCTAGAGTGCAAAAACAAGTGTCTAAAAACAAGAATTAAAGAGCTTGAAGCACTTGAAGAACAAAAGGCTGAGACTGACAGACACAGTGTATGTATGAGTCGAGAAGTCGATGAGATGAAAGCACAGAATAGCCAACTTTTAGGAGAAGTCAAAGTGTCCAAGGATTTAGTTGTAACTTTAAGAAAGGAGAAATCAGAAGTAGATGACAAAGTAAAGAACCTAATACGAGAGAAGTCTGATTTAGAGGAAGAGGTAGCGTCTTTAAGGCGAAAGAAATCTGAGATTAAGAAAGAGGTCAATCGAAGGCCAGATGTAGAAAAGAGTAGCGCAACAAAAGGAAGGATAAAGAAGCAAGTAGCTACAGTAGATGTCTGTGAGAGACACGAAGCTAATGATGATAGTTCTTCAGGTTCAGGAGTGGTGTTCTGGCCACTTGGAACCCCAGAGAGAGACAAGATAATTCAAGAAGGGAGAAGGCGGTGTGATGAACGAGTGAAAACAGATCCTTTTTATGCCCAAAGAACATGCCAAGAAAAGAAATCGCGAGAAACATCCATATTAAGAATTGTCATTATTTTACTTTTGTATGTTGTAACTAATAATGTTGTATGAGTCTACTAACTTTGAGACGAATTTTATATTTATAATGTCAGTGTGCACTGAATGATGAGTAGGAGTCTGTAAATGTACAGTTGCCTTAACGAGGAGACATAACTATATGTATGAAGATGTTAGTGAGTCACCTGAAGTAAACAAACAAAATGGTAACCATGTTTACATCGGTTTTAAAAAGTGTGAGTCGAGTTAGAGAACTTAGAATTTACAGGAAATAGAGGAAACTAAGAAGAGACGAGAGAGTCAGTGACCGAGTTGGAGAGACTCTATGAGTTATATAGGAATTCCAAATGTGGAACAGCACTGTGAGATGTACAGATGTATGTATGAAGTGTGTTGTGGATATTTTGATGGAAGTCTAGACAGACTAGATTCTGTATCAAATTTAAGTCATAATTTTGATTGCTATGTGTTTGAGATTACTCTATGCTTCAATGTTCGGTCTGTCCAAGACTGTGGGGTGTATGATTTGAGGAGAAACATGTTGTGAAAAGCACATTTTTTAAAAGACAATTTTATGAAAATGTAATTATATGTTGACGGGGAGAATTGCCTAAAATTTAGGAATATGCGGGGAGAAGGAACAGATAAGAAGACTGTCGACCCGACATGAGTTGACCAGTAAATTAAGCCTGTGGGCTAAGAGGTTCTGTAAGAAAGCGTATTGCTATGCAGACAACTTTATTAGCAGTGCCAGAAGAGCACGTGTTCAGGGAGAATAAGAGAACAGAGTAGACGGGTCTTGTTTCTTTTTCAGAACTGGCACAGATATGATACCGAAGAAAGACTAAACACGTCTTATTAGGCAATTAAGAGAGTACAGTGCGAAAGCCGATCGAGCCTGAAATATTTCCGAATTGTTTCCACAAAATGTTTTTGCATACATGAGACAAATATTGTGTCACAAGATGTTTATTGAATGTCATGATATTGTTGTAGAATTATGAATGTTGTATATGTAAACACCAATTACAGAACCTACCAGTTTAAATTAATAGACGGAAAGAAATGTGGGTTAGACATAGACAAAACAGACGATGACCTCAATTTAGCTGGCCTACATTCAGGCTATGTCCAGAGTGACGTCACGTTAGTCAGAGGCTTCAGAGCAAAACAAAGTGGCATAGTAGAGCCATGTTGTAAGATGATTGTATACATGATGGATTTTTTTGAGATTCCAGTTTATAGATGTTGAATTTGTATTTCTAATTGTTGTAATAATTGATGTACAAGTATAATAATTGATATGCGAATGAGAAAAAGGAAATTGGTTAGCCCATTAAGGAAGTAGAAAGAGAGCAGTCACACTATGTTTTATTTTGAGTTAAATTGATCAATGAATAGACCAATTCAACTGAAATGTTGAGGGAGATATATGTTATAGTGTGACTCAGTCATGAGCGATAATGGAAGAATAGAAGAATATGACGATAGACAGAAGAATAAAAGAATGAGGCGACGACGATGTGAAGTAGGATAGCTTTAGGCGGCGTAGCAAAGACAATCTTCAGAGGATTAGCAAGGAGACGTTAAGTCTACCCAACTCAGTCCCTGAGTTGTAATCAACTCTTAGATTACAGGTAAAGGCGCACAGATGTCCGGTCTGTAGCTTGTAGGTTATGTAACTCGACGAAGAGGGCGATAAGCTCCAGTCGCGCAGGTGTGGACACTGAGTAGATTATCACTAAGACTAGACCGGAAAACTCTTATATCGGCAGACACCTTGAAGTCCAGAGAAGACCTGAGATGAAAGCGGACAATTAAACTGCCCCGCGTAAACAAAGGGCCAAGGGAGGAGTTATGTTGTAGGTTTTTAGTTGTGGGAAAAGGTTTGAGAAGATTGACAGGTTGTCGATTAAAGTAATAAACTATGGACATGGTCAAGAAAGGCGGAGTTAAGAAGTAGTGACGGTCAACAGACGTAGGTTAGGCCGTATCAGTGGTCGGGGGGTGTGGTCACCTGGGACTTAAACCCCGAGACCCTGGAGATTAGGAGAGGAGATGCCCAGAATGCTTTTGGGGCGAGGAGCAGTAGCTAGAGAGACATTCAGCTACACTCGGGGAGACTCAGCTACACTCAGACCGACTCAGCACAATTCGGCCACACTCGGCCAGACTGAGCACATTCAAATACTAGTTCCTCAGCACTATCAGAAAGAGACATGCAGATGTACTTAAGAATACTATACGGTCAACAAGATAGATAGATAACCACAGATAGAACTTTATGAATACGAAACTGCCACGCACAAACGTTATTTGACAATTCACCAACGCCTGTCGGCTATGTCCAGTAACGACAATTTGTAATGCCACAAGTAGAAGTCATCAATAAAAACGTTGTTTATACTTGTACTAAAAAGATTGATGAGTTATATATGTGTGTCAAAGGAAAGTACAAGTAGTAAAGTCAGAGTAAAGAAGTTTGAAAGAAACTCTGCAACATCTTATTATTCCTTTCTGTTGCCGTGACGCAGGATTTTATTCTTTTAAAGAAGATAGAAAGAAGCTTGAAAGAAGCTCTGCAACATTCTGATGTCTCGCTAACTTGGACATCATTCAAGAACAATGTCAGGTTAACATTCCATAGATATGGCTCTGCTGATGAAATGCTTGGTGCAACAGTTGTATCAATCATACTGGAGGCTCCTGGTCTGTGGTCATTAATATCACAGACAGCACATGGTGTTGTTATATTCAGTATTTCTTTCTGGGGTGTAAATATGTGGCACACACATGGAGAGTGGTTTGTGGTCACAGTAATCCCATTAAAGGCAATTCCAGGGTAGCATGGCATAGCTGTTTTCAGAACAGCACAATCCTGTGATGCCTTCTGTGCTCGCTATAAAGCTGCTGCTGCCACACAATCCTGACCAATTATAGGTGTGGACATTATTCACTTGCAATGACAAAACTGCTTTGTTTACTACATCATAAACCTCTGGAAGCGAATCATTTATGGGACCAATAGTACAATTTATTCTTCCATCGGAGATATCTGCATTGAGTCCCCCCAAAAAAAGGTCTTTGGATAAAAAGCACATATGCGTTTGAGTTAAACACACAATGAGCCCACTTCATAGATTCAAAATGATCCTTGCCAATGCCATCCGCTTGCACAAGTTAGGTCCTTAGCTATAATACCAACGTCTAAAATGTCTGAAACGAAGCCATCCAATTAACGACTTTATCTACAGCGAAGGTTAACGAACTGTGAACAAACATTTATGTTCAAACCCCTGAAAACATTTTCAAAAATCTGCCAACTCGCAGCAATAACATTTATCGTGTTGTTCAATGCAAACATTGCTTGGTCCATAGCTCGAATATAAATAAGCTGCCATTTTGGTGCGTCCCATGACGTCATGTTTTAAATTGTCTTCGTGTGTTTTCTTTTCTTTCCATCAATTTCTACCTATTCTTCTATAAATCCACATTTCATAGGCTTCAATTTTCTGTTCTGTTTTCTTGTCTAATGTCCAAGTTTCTGCACCATACAGGAATATTGAGAAGATGTAACATTTTGCTATTCTTAGTTTGTCAGCCCACAGTTCAAGAATAACTCATGCAAATCATGTCCAGGTAAGTGAGGCGACAACGGGTGAAAGCCAAATGTCTATGTTTCATACCAGAATGGCTTGACAGACACAAGTGGTAACATCTGTGCAATGATTTGACAAGCTTTGTTGCCTCTTAAGTTTACTTAGGCTGCTTGTCAATTATTATTTGTCGTAGACCCTCTGTTCAACCTCATATAAATGAGGCGCGGTAAAATGTGCTTAAATGCTGGTTTCTTCTTTCCTCTTCTCTCCTTTCTCATTTGACTTTCAGGCCTCGACGGGAGATATAATTTGCGGTCTTTTGCACTTCTGTTGGCCTCTCCTGCTGTTATGCTGTCTAGTGATTCTAATATTCCGTCAATTCATCTGTGTCGTGATCGACCCTTGGATCTGGTGTTCTCGCAACGTTTATTGAAGGCTCGTTGTGTTGTGTTTTGACCTATCTGCCTCATCACGTGACCAAACCATTTTATCTGTTGTTTCTCTAAGTATTCTATGGCAGGAATTATTTCTAACTTTTTTCTCAGTTCTTTATTTCTGATATTATCTCTCAGACTGTTTCCTGCCATTCATCTGACACATTTCATTTCTGTAGAGGTAATTTTCTTGTTGTTCTTTCATCTAAGGTCCAGGTCTGGCATTGGTGACATTTTAAAAAAAATGAAAGTGAAATAGGCCTTATCGTACTAGTGTAGGAGTATATAAAATAGGAATAGAATAATATAATCATAGAATGAGAGCTATGGTTTGAGTCGTGTATATTAGTGGTTACACATAATGGACTAGAGGAGAGCAGTGTAGGACAGCAGCAATTTTAGGAACGGAACATTTTAACTGTTAGACGAAGAGTAGGGGAAAGGAGTTAAACTGGATTTGACTTTTCCCCCGAAGGTCGATGTTACAAGTCCAGAAATCAGGACTTGACAAGAACTGAGGAGGGGGCAGGCTAGCTTTGTAAGAGAAAGATATCGCTCTTAGAATACATGCTATATCATTATTTTCCCAGTTAGGGGTTAGCAAAATGTCAAGATGGAGATTTGTTTAAATTTGAGTACCAAAGACATCCAGTGTTGAACATTGTCTCCTGTGATGGGCTGAGAGAACAAACATTGTCTTCTGTGATGGGTTGAGAGAACGAACATTGTCTCCTGTGATGGGCTAAGAGAACGAACATTGTCTCCTGTGATGGGCTGAGAGAACGAACATTGTCTCCTGTGATGGGCTGAGAGAAGGAACATTGTCTCCTGTGATGGGCTGAGAGAACAAAAGTTAGCCACTCAGCCGATATATTATGCAAATAATATAGGAGTATTTAACCGAAATTATTAGCAGAATTAGAGAGACAGAGATATAGATAGAGATGTAGAAAAGATAGAGAGCTATTTTAGAAGAAGATAATATTTCTCAATCACATCAATCACGTTAGATATTGCCATCAGTTGCGAAGACATTGTTCAGTTCAGAAGTATCCCAAAGTTGGACTTGGAAATTTTCTTGTTGTCCAAATATGTTTAGTAGATAGTTGATCCCATTCATTGTGTAATATGACAAGAAGTAGATAAGATAACAACTTGGCTCAAGCCATTTTATATCAGCTGATTCTGGACGTGTCGCCACTAGCTGGATTAGAATGATGAACGAAAGCTAGGATGTTAGAATAGCCATGGACAAAGAATTATGGAGAAATGCCTCAAATAAATAACGGTGTTAACTAGTGAGAGCATCAAATCAAGAACTTAAGATAGAGAAAATGTTCCAAAATGTACTCCACTAGGCTATAAAAACGAATTGTTATATCATGACCATTTGTTTGTTGAAGACCAAGACGACGATCTAATAAAGCATGACCCACAATACATTATGGTCAGTGATTATTGGACTAACTCTTATTCACATCAAGAACATTGTGAGTCTTCATGTTGTCGTATAACCACTATGAATATAAAAGGCACCGTAATACTAGACTAGATTGTTCTCAAATGAAGGGAGCGGATGAAGGTGTACTCTTTATGCTGATATTTTTCCAACTCATTTGGGCATATCTCATCAGCTTACTCTAGCACGAAACGGTTTCCTAATGTGGTGGTTAGCGCGCTGACTTGGCGACAGAGTTGATTCAGTTCCAGTCAAATCACCATCCAGCTGACTCAACTCAAGTAAGGAACACGATTCGATGAGTTCGACCTGGTAATAACAGCTAAAATGAACACGTGACTTGCACCATCCAAATCCAAATGATATGATCTGGTATGGGAAACTTCTTCATTCCGTGCGATATTAGAGGCCCTCTTTAGAATTGTACCAAACAGAGAGAGAGAGAGAGAGAGAGAGAGAACAACTCTTCCGAAGAGGCGATAATCAGGAGACAAATAATAAATGAGTATTACTATAGAGGGAAACTTCCCAGGCAATAATCAGCGAATCAATTCAGAGGGAGAGGTATGTTTACAGCACTCGGAAGAATGACAAATAATCAATAACAGAAAAAAAAACAAGAACAATATATGGTCTGAAGCAGGATCAAACCCGTATTCATTGGCACAGCGCTTTGCCACGAAAAGCCAAACGCTAGGGAACACTGCCAACTCGGCTAACTAAAAAGTCTAAACCACTGGAAACTACTATTCGTGCTGTTTCGTCCTAAATGTTTGTCTGCAACGCAAGTATTCAGCCCTACCCTATCCGCGTGATACTTGTCTTAACAGGAAAAATACAGATACACATACACAATGTATTTCCGAGCGGTGATCGCAGGCTTATGCTATAGTCATGAGAACACCTGAGTGAAAGACATCGCCAATGATGGCTAATTTTTAGTAAGCCGAGTTGGCAGTCTTTCCTAGCGTTTGGCTTTTCGTGGCAAGGCGCTGTGCCACTGAGTACGGATTCGATCCTGCTTCTGACCATATATTGTTCTTTGTTGTTTTTCTTTTGTTGATTATTTGTCATTTTACCGAGGCTATAATCACCCTCAGGCCAAAATAGCATTTCAGAAAATGGCAAATATCTTATGCAACAAATCTATGTCAATAGAAATGAGAAAGAGAGTTCATCGGTGCTATATAGAACCAATTCTGACCTATAGAAGCGAATCATGGACAGTAGACAAACAAATGAAAAGACGATTAGAGGCCACAGAGATGGGACTTCTCAGAAGAATGTTGAAAGTTCCCTGGACAGCTAAAAGGACCAATGAGGAAGTTCTCAAAGAGGCCAACACAAAAGGGAGCTCCTAAAAAAACATTAGAAAGAAACAATCAACATTTTTTGGGCACATCATGAGAAGAGGAAAGTTGGAATACTTGGTTACAACTGACAAAATAAAAAGAAAGAAAGATCGCGGACGACAAAGAGAGAAAATACTGGATAGCTTGGTGTCATGGCATGGAAAACAGTCAACAACAGAACTGATACGATGCACTGTAGATAGAAGATTGTGGAAGGACATGATCGCCTACACCAACCGGTATGGCACATGATGATGATGATAGTCACCCTGTCACCATTTTACCTCGCTTACTAATACTCTCATGACGCTCTCGTAATGACGCTACTCAGAACAATGATGCTAATACACCTTTGACATCATTGTTTCATGGTCTGCTAGACAATATCTACCTTTTCTTTATCACATACAGACAGCCGTAGTCTCGCGGAGATTGTAATTTACACAGACCACGATTTCATTTCTCTGATATTTATTTCTGCACTTTTTTTCCTATTTCCGATGGTCGAGTTGATCGGCACGTGAAAATACGACCTTCATCATACCCTGTCTGTATTCAAGCTTTTAAATATAACAAAAAATAAGTTAATATTAATACAAAGTTGTTGTTTTTTGTATGACTCTCCTGAGGTAGCGACAGATATTATTTCTGAAAAACTAGCGATTTAAAGAGAATGGACGGAAAGTCTTAATGTTCTTATTTCATTTTTTAAAATAACAGCGCGCAAAAGCGAATTACTATGCGGATGTCAACTACAAGCAGCTTTCAAGAAATGTCAAACTCCAGTAGCATGCTGGTTATAGGAAATGAAGAAAAATAAACTTAAGATGGTAAGTAGATTTAATAAAAGAACGACATGATAAAATGATAGACGTTTCGGCCGCAAGTCTTGCAAGTCAGTAAAACAGGACAACAAATATCAAACTGACACAGTTACTAGGAACCAACAGCAAATCGTCAATTGTGGAGAACTATGACTTCCGACCTATGTGTCGTCTTCTGTCCGAGTGGAAAGTAATGAACAGTTAATTGAGCTCTCAATTAATAAAGTAAGTAAAGTACCCCCGTCCCGCCAAGTGGCGTATTGGGAATATGGTGTTAGTGACTATACATTTTACAGACCTTCAGCTCATGATTTTTGGGGTAATGTGTGGTCGGTATTACGCCCGTGCCGCTTTGCTTTCCCAGAAAAAAATCCGGTGCCCATTAAGGGCTGGGTGAACCGGAAGCCGTCGGTTGGGATCGAACCCTACCTCTTGTCCTTTGTAGTCCAGTTCACTAACAACTGAGCTATCGCAGCTCCCAACGGTCATTTAGGATCCTGAAAAATCCCTTTGACTAATCTCAGCTCTACCGTGACTGTATCTTAGGTAGACAGACTTGCCTTGCCCTTTCTTTTTGTCTTCAATTTTGTTAGTATTGTTGTTTTGATTATGGTTATGGAAGCTCCTGTAGTTCACCCAGCCACAATGTTAAATAGGAGCCAGTGTTCAGAATTTGAAAATGTTGAAGAATATCGGCATCAACACGAAGTTCGTGCTGAAGGCGATGCCAGTCGGAATCTTTTAGCCAACAAAAGTGCATGGCCGCAGAGAACAGGATGATATTGCTACATCTGCTATTCGGATGTCGATTTACATCTGATGTCTGAACTTACCATTTGGATACATATTGCATTTTGATATATCCCACCAGACATGGGTCTAGATTTATGACATCCTAATCAATCAAAAATGCTTTACAAGAAACAGACATTTATAATGAAGGAAAGCAAAAATAAAGGACTCAGCCTTAATAGCAAAAATATAGAAGTAATGGTAGCAACAAAGAAATAGACATCACTGCAATGCACAATAAAGACGAGTGGAACAACACTCAAACGGGTAAATGAATTTAATATATGGGAACAATGTTAACCTGAAAAATCCGCAGGGATTATGATCCTGTAAATTCCGTTTGATTAATCTCTGTCCTACCGGGACTGTATCTTAGGTAGACAGAATTGTGGAGAACTATGACTTCCGACCTATGTGTCGTCTTCTGTCCGAGTGGGAAGTGAATGAACAGTTAATTGAACGGTCAATTAGGATCCTGTAAATTCCGTTTGACTAACCTCTGCCCTACCGGGACTGTATCTTAGGTAGACAGATTTGCCTTCCCCTTTTTTATCCACAATTTTGTTAGTACATATGTATTGTTGTTTGGTTATGGAAGGCTCCGGTATCACGCAAACGAATTAAAATCCATAATTGCTCAACCGCCCGTGCCAGTGGAATCATCCGAATTATTATCTCATCTCCTAAACAAAGAAAGGTAGCTGTAGTCCACATCATAGCAGTCTCAGTACACGTCAAAAGGCATAAGCCGAAACCTTATTTTGAAAATTAGACAAGTCTATGGTTGAACAGGTTGTGCCTCTCCAAGAAAGATGACTAAAAGACAAGTCAGCAACAACAACAACCCAGTCAGAAATTTTCAAACGAGCCAGGTGAGAGAGAAAGTAATGCATGACTCACTGATATGAGGAAGGTACAATGTCGGCTCAAGGTATCACAACTAGGGCAGTTCCGCGTCATATATTTAGGAGTGCCAGGAACCGTAAGTTGTTTAGGGGTGCCAGGAACCATAGGGTGTTTAGGGGTGCCAAGAACCATATGGTGTTTAGGGGTGCCAAGAACCATATGATGTTTAGGGGTGCCAGGAACCATAGGATGTTTAGGGGTGAGAGGAACCATAGAGTTTTTAGGGGTGCCAGTAACCATAGGGTGTTTACGGGTGCCAGGAACCATAGGGTGTCTAGGGGTGCCAGGAACCATAGGGTGTTTAGTGGTGCCCGGAACCATAGGGTGTTTAGGGGTGCCAAATTAGTTAACAGATTTGTGGGCACACTGAATCGAAGTTCCACTAAAAATAACGAAGGAAATACAATTAACAACTGTTGTACTATAGCTCATAATTCAGGACAAATTTGTGCGTATCTGCCTATACTCCCTAAACTGTTTGGTAGCAGTGTTTACATGTAAACTCCAATACCTCCCTCTTTTGTTGTTACTTCTATTAGTTCTCAGTGTCTGTACTTGAAAATGGGTCCTCTCTCTCTCTCTCTGTCTCTCTCTCTCTCTCTGCGATCAAGACTCAATCAGAGTAGGATTCCAGATTCTATCATGAAGTTAGCTGCCTGTTTAAGTGATTCGATTGCCCCATATAGTTTCTCTTCCAGGGAGGTGGGCGTGGACCACATTGCTCTTCTCAGATCCGTGTACTGGGGGCAATCCTGTAGAACATGTATTGTAGTCATATTGTCCTGTGTACAGTGGCATAGGCTGGTTGTACCTATTTTGAATTTGGTGAACATGTGATTTCTCATTGTCCAATTACATTACTTGTTAAAACGTTGCACTGTGTTCTACAGTGACTCAGTGCATCCGATTCCAGCCAGAATTTTATTCAGGTTTGCTTTCCTTAGCCTTTGATTGTCCCCAATCTTCCTGCAGGGCAGCAGATTGTATTTTCTGTAGGGGGATTCTGCCCTTAGATGGTCGGCCCTCCCAGGTTTACGAGCACCATCTGCCCAAGTAAAAGGGTCCAAAGTCCAAAGTATCTTGCTTACGTTCGCCCCATGACTAATGGAGGATTTCTTTTTTATAACCTTATTTTTATAACGAAAAAAAATGTTGTTTGTGTTACTCTAGTATTGGTTTTGATTTTTTGCAATCTTGAATAACCAAAGACTAAAAATAACTGGGTTAATATTATAAGAATAAGTGACAGACATAGTAACATACTTCTTAATTCATGAACTAAATAACTAACCAACTAACAAAACATTGTTCAATATAAGTAAATAAACATATAATAGACTAACTAAAGGAGAAATTTAAGAAACAATAGAAAAAAAAATTGTATGGTTACAGCTTTACGTGGGTAGTTCACAACACAACATTCGAACGACGTTACGGCTGATAAGGTCTTCAGCAGACACAATAAACAACACATATACAGATATGTAAGTAAATAAAATTAACACAACATAGCTAACTAATGTTAGATATAAACAAAATATAATAAAATTAGAATAATTAATATTAAAAAATTCGAATATTCTAATTTAATTGTATTCATCATCACCATTATCATCAAGTGCCGTCTCCGCAACGAAGGTTGGCTACCATGGAGCGCCATTCTGCTCTGCCTCTTGCTTTGATGGTGCAGGTTGTATTATCTTGTTTTAATATTTAATTATTAGCTAGCAATACTGTTTTAAATAAGGATACAAAAGGCAAGAGGAGCTTCTATTGCGCTAGAAAACATATGGAAATCCAAATAAATGAGGTTAAATAAAAAAATATATATAAATTTTCAACTCGTCGTATTAGGTTAGTCCTATTAAATAGCTGCGAAACATGGAGAACGACACATACGACAATCGCGAAGATACAGAGCTTCATTAATGGCTGCTTGCGCAGAATAAAAGGATGGAGATGGCAGGAGAAAATCACTAACGTAGAATTATGGGAAAGTACCAGTCAAATACCAGTGAACAAAGATATACAACGAAGACGGTGGTGTTGGATAGGAGACACATTGTAGAAGCTAACCGAGAGCATTACACAACAGGCCCTTTTTTGGAATCTCCAGGGTAAGAGACAAAAAGGAAGACCAAAATATTCTTTGAGAAGACAGGTGGAAGTAAAGATGACGATGATGGGGAAGATATGGAATGATCTTAAAAGAATGACAAGAAACAGAACGGCTTGGAAAATGTTGTTGAAGACCTATACTCCACATGGAGCTGAAAGTGTTTGTTGAAGACCTATGCTCCACAGGGAGTTAAAAATGTTCGTTGAAGACCTATGCCCCACAGGGAGCTGAAAATGTTTGTTGCAGACCTATGCTCCCAACGGAGATGAAAGTGTTTGTTGCAGACCTATGCTCCACACGGAGATGAAAGTGTTTGTTCAGGACCTATGCTCAACACGGAACTTAAATTGTTTGTTGAAGACCTATACTCCACATGGAGCTAAAGGTGTTGTTGAAGACCAATGCTCCACATGGAGATGAAAGTGTATGTTGAAGACCTATATCCCACAAGGAACTGAAAGTGTTTGTTGAAGATCTATGCTACACAGGGAACTGAAAGTGTTTGTTGAAGACCTACGCTCCATAGGGAGCTAAAGGTGTTGTTGAAGACCAATGCTCCACATGGAGATGAAAGTGTGTTGAAGACCTATACCCCACAGGGAACTGAAAGTGTTTGTTGAAGATCTATGCTACACAGGGAGTTGAAAGGAAAAAGATGTGGAGTCAATTGTATATACTTACTAAATCTATGTATGTGTTGTTTATTGTTGCTGCTGAAGACCTAGTGAGCTGTACCGTAGTTCGATTTTGTGTTGTCAATTACTAACGTAAAACTGTAACCATACCATTTTTTTAATTCTCCTTTATCATCAGCTTTACGGCAGCTTTGAATTTTGTTGCATTTATGTACATTAACACGCCTTGACACTTTAATATAATAACTAACTGGTTCATCATTATCATCAAGTAGCGGGCCTACTGGTGTAGGTGATCATGTCTCTCCACAACTTTCCATCTCGACAATTATTTATCATTTCTGTTGTTGACCTGATGTAAATTCATTCATTTCATTATTAAATTTATACAATACACAACATTAGCTCCTGTTCCGATAAGGTTGAAAATAGACACCTGTTTGAGGAAATTATTACGCAAATTAGATCTGGCCAACTTGATAAATATGGCCGACATCATCAAATATCACAGCAGGAACAAGGGATATAAGGGCCCAGAACTCTCGAAATAATCATCTCCTAGCTTGAGTTATCCGGAGCATGGAAAATGCTGGCCTTTTTGTATTATTGTGACAGCTGCCAGCGAAGACCCGTCTTAAGTCTTAATTAAGTTGAAAGTGGTTGAGTCGCGAGCTGAGGTGTAATCTATAACTGGTAAATGTAATACTTTCTGTATTACAATATCACAGACATGTTACTCATACCTTCAAGTTTTGTAACAACACATAATAAATTGTAACAAATAAAAGTGTCTAGTTCGCCGATAAGATCATCATCAAGTACCGGGCCTGATGGCGAAGGTGTAATGTCTCTCCACAACTTTCCATCTCGACAATTATTTATCATTTCTGTTGTTGACCTTCTGCCAAGCCATTCTCTTAAGCTGTCTGGTATCGTTTTTCTTTGTTTCCCTCTATCTCTTCGTCCCTCAATTTTCCCAATTGTTACAATATATTCCAGCTGTTCCCTTCTCATTACATGGCCAAAAAATGATGACTGCTTCTTCCTAATATTGGATATTAGTTCTCTTTTTGCTTTGTTTTCTTTCAGAACATTTTCATTACTCTTCTTAGCTGCCCGTGGTATTCTCAACATTCTTCTGTAAAACCACATTTCTACAACCTCTAGTTAATTTCTCGTCTGTTGTCCTATTGTCCATGATTCACATCCATATGTTAAGACTGGCTCTACATAACACTCAAGAACTCTTTCTCTTGTTTCTATCGTCAAAAATGGATGGCACAGTAATTTCTTAATTGTTTGGAAAGCTGCTTTTGCCTAAGCCATTCTGCATCTCACCTCTGTTGTACATCTACAATCTCACCTCTGTTGCACATCTACCATCTCACCTCTGTTGTACATCTACCATCTCACCTCTATTGTACATCTACCATCTCACCTCTGTTGCACATCTACCATCTCACCTCTGTTGTACATCTACAATCTCACCTCTGTTGTACATCTACCATCTCACCTCTGTTGTACATCTACAATCTCACCTCTGTTGTACATCTACCATCTCACCTCTGTTGTACATCTACCATCTCACCTCTGTTGTACATCTACAATCTCACCTCTGTTGTACATCTACAATCTCACCTCTGTTGTACATCTACAATCTCACCTCTGTTGTACATCTACAATCTCACCTCTGTTGTACATCTACCATCTGAGGTTAATAATGTTCACTGTTTAATTTTGTCTTCTTCGCAGGGGTGAAACGTCATCATCATCATCATCGGTTGGTGTAGGCAATCATGTCCTTCCACAATCTTCAATCTACCAAGCATCGTACCAGTTCTGTTGTTGACTGTTTTCCATGCCATGACACCAAGCTATCCTATAATTTATCTCTTTGTCGTCCACGATCTCTCTTTCCCTGTATTTTGCCAGTTGCAACCAAGTATTCCAACTTTCCTTTTCTCATGATGTGCCCGAAAAATGTTGATTGTTTCTTCCTGAAGTTTTTTAGGAGCTCTCCTTTTGTGTTGGTCGCTTTCAGAATGTCTTCGTTGGTCTTTTTAGCTGTCCAGGGAACTTTCAACATTCTTCTGAGAGATTGCATCGCTGTGGCCTCTATACATCTTTTCATTTGTTTGTCTATGAAACGTAATAGTTCTGATCTTTTATAGTCTCTTTCATCATCACTTTGGATCGTTCACAGCAAACTATAGACTGACTTAGGCTTGTGGACTGAGACAGAATTACCGAAAAACTTCCAAAAAACGTGACGTTTTCAGCTTTGCGAGCAGGGGCGGTTGTGGGTAGAGCCGCATTAGTTCCAAGGGCTTGTTTTAACCTACCACCCCCCCTTCTTGGAATAAAATTGCTTAACCCCCCCCCACCCCCCCCCACCCGTTCCTCCCCCTCGAAAGAGTTAACCTTCATTAAACAAACAAAGAGTAAATATAGCGACAAATGTGCGGTTCTATGATCTATCTATATTTGTATCTACAGTTCGGGGGTTTTTATTTTGATTTCTCTCTGCGGTAACCACACCTGGTCTCAGCAGCGAGGCCCGGCTTGAAACGTCAATTACTCATCGACGGAAAAAAAATATGAGTATCTCCGAAGTCGGAATTATCTGACTGTTAGGCGAGGGAACCCTGTGCACACGGCTGCCAGGGAAAAATGGATTAGCACACAAATTGAGTTCCTAGTCACTAGGGACTTCGTCAGAGGTACAAGCAGGCGAAAGAAAAAAAAATGGTATCTACACAATGCAGCGAAGAAAGATAGTGTTTGTTAAAAAATGGTATCTACACAATGCAGCGAAGAAAGATAGTGTTGTTAAAAAATGGTATCTACACAATGCAGCGAAGAAAGATAGTGTTGTTAAAAATGGTATCTACACAATGCAGCGAAGAAAGATAGCGTTGTTAAAAAATGGTATCTACACAATGCAGCGAAGAAAGATAGTGTTGTTAAAAAATGGTATCTACACAATGCAGCGAAGAAAGATAGTGTTGTTAAAAAATGGTATCTACACAATGCAGCGAAGAAAGATAGTGTTGTTAAAAAATGGTATCTACACAATGCAGCGAAGAAAGATAGTGTTGTTAAAAATGGTATCTACACAATGCAGCGAAGAAAGATAGTGTTGTTAAAAAAGACACATTAAAACTTGAAATTATACAATTATTTATTGAAATCAACTATTGCCAGAGTAACATTCATCATCATCAAGTACCGTGCCTACTGGCGTAGGTGATCATGTCTCTCCACAATTTTCGATCTCGATATATATATATGGCTACACCCATACGTGTTCGTACACACACATGGAAAAATGTGCACATACTGTCTACGTTGTAGTTGAGGTAACCTAGACAATGCCTCCTCACATATTTTTTTAGAACCGTTAACCTGTTTTTGACCCTCCCATCGGCTGGTCAACTCCATCGTGTATCCTGCACCACTCGTTCATTCTACTTATGGTCACGGTGCAGTATACAGGGAAGACATTTTTATTTTGTTTCTCGTACTATTTTGAAATTATGTTGTTTTGGATGTTTCATTATTAGTTAGCTATGTAGGACTAGTTTTATTACTTACATATTGATGTGTGTATTGTTTCTTTGTTCCTGCTGAAGGCCTATTGAGCCGAAACGTCGTTCAAATTTGTATCGTCCATCAATTACGTAAATATTTAATCATATCATTTTTTTCTATTTTTTTTTTCATTTCTCTGTCACAATCAGCCTTACTGCGGCTTCCCATTTGTATGCATTTATTTGCATTTCTTTGCCTTGAGTTCTGAATTTCCTTGTTCTTAAATTACGCTTTTACAGAGGAAACTGCACAGAAACAAAACAGTTTTTTTTTTGTTTTGGCTATTCAACTCACCGACTTTAATATGTTGTACGTACATTATTTTATTTTTGAAACAAGTCTGCCAATGAGTTATGTCGTTTTTTGGAATCAATCAAGTCGACTCACAAATCATAATCTTCATTTCCTAGAAATTCTAGCACTGTCAACGAGTTTATCAAACTTTTTCAATCATTCTTTTTTTAAAATCTTCATCATGTGCCATACCGGTTGGCGTAGGCGATCATGTCCTTCCACAATCTTCTATCCACATTGCATCGTATCAGTTCTGTTATTGACTGTTTTCCATGCCATGACACCAAGCTATCCAGTATCTTCTCTCTTTGTCGTCCGCGATCTCTCTTTCTTTTATTTCGCCAGTAGTAACCAAGTATTCCAACTTTCCTCTTCTCATGATGGTGCCCGAAAAATGTTGATTGTTTCTTTCTGATGTGTTTTTTATGCTGCCTTTTTGTGTTGGCCTCTTTAAGAACTTCATCATTGATATTTTTAGCTGTCCAGGGAACTTCCAACATTCTTCTGAGAAATCCCATCTCTGTGGCCTCTAATCGTCTTTTCATTTGTATTTTTTTAGTAGCCATGAAATTTCTTTAGGAAGCAGCAAGCGATTGAATTCATCAAGGTTTTCAATAATTAAGTTGTCCAGTCTTTCTTTTAATGAATTGCTTCCGATTGTGTTTATTGCTTTAGTACTCTCCGTCAGTCATAGTTGACTATGGATTTTTCAGCGCCCCTAGAAATGTTATTTTTTTCTTTTCTTTTCTTTAGCCGTGTATTCTCTTTCTCCATGAATCTGTCTGCTTCTTGTCGGAGGTGAACCTTTAGAGTGTGTTTCCAGAGATTGCGGTCTGCAGCTATGTCTTCCCATGCTGCAGGGTTTATGTTCTGAGTCTTCATGTCGCGTTTATACACATCTACAAATCGAAGTTTTGGGCGCCCCCTAGTTCATTTACCATCTGCCAGTTGTCCGTAGAGGATATCTTTCGGTATGCGGCCATCTTTCTTACGGTGTAACTGGCCAAGCCAGCGTAACCTACGTTGTTTGAGCAGCGTGTAGATATTCGGGAGGCCTGTGCAAGTCATGACCTCCACGTTTGTCACTTTATCCTTCCAGGTGATACCAAGAATACGGCGTAGACATCGCATATGGAATGCATTTAGCTTTCTCTCCTGCTTTACATAGATTGTCCAAGATTCGCTGCCATACAGGAGGATACTTATTATGCAGGAATTGTATACTGCGACTTTTGTTTTAATTGCAGTTTGCAGTTTGCTGTTTTGTCAGACACGCTTAGAAAGACAGACAAAGGTGGTAGCAGCTTTACCAATACGAGTGTCAATTTCTGTATCTAAAGATAGTCTGTCGCTGATGATGGACCCCGGGTATTTATACTGCGCACGATAGCATGTTTATAGTTGTCAATAGAGATTTCAGGTGTTGCTTCGGCGTCCTGACCGAGTATGTTAGTTTTCTGCAAACTTATTGTTAGACTGAAGTCTCTGCACGCATGCGAAAAGCGATGTCCCATACTCTGGAGTTCTTCCTGACTTTGCGTGACAAGTGCAGCGTCGTCAGCTAATAACAGATCTCTAATAGAGATATGTCTGACCTTAGATCTTGCCTTTAGTCTTGAGATATTGAACAATCGACCAACAGATCTAGTATGCAGATAGACTCCTTCATTCGCATGTGAGAGTGCGTGTTTTAACAGAACAGCGAAGAAGATCCCAAAAAGAGTTGGAGCAAGAACGCATCCCTGCTTGACACCGCTGCGTATGCCGAGGGTTGTGATGTGCTGCCGTCATATTGGATGGTGCCCTTCATGTCCTTATGAAACGATTTGACTAACGTCAGTAGAGTATGTGGGCAGCCTATTGGATGGTGCCCTTCATGTCCTTATGAAACGATTTGACTAGCGTCAGTAGAGTATGTGGGCAGCCTATTGGATGGTGCCCTTCATGTCCTCATGAAACGATTTGACTAGCGTCAGTAGAGTATGTGGGCAGCCTATTGGATGGTGCCCTTCATGTCCTCATGAAACGATTTGACTAGCGTCAGTAGAGTATGTGGGCAGCCTATTGGATGGTGCCCTTCATGTCCTCATGAAACGATTTGACTAGCATCAGTAAGTATGTGGACAGCCTATTGGATGGTGCTCTTCATGTCCTCATGAACGATTTGACTAGCGTCAGTAGAGTATGTGGCAGCCTATTGGATGGTGCCCTTCATGTCCTCATGAAACGATTTGACTAGCGTCAGTAGAGTATGTGGCAGCCTATTGGATGGTGCCCTTCATGTCCTCATGAAACGATTTGACTAGCGTCAGTAGAGTATGTGGTCAGCCTATTGGATGGTGCCCTTCATGTCCTCATGAAACGATTTGACTAGCGTCAGTAGAGTATGTGGGCAGCCTTTTGGATGGTGCCCTTCATGTCCTCATGAAACGATTTGACTAGCGTCAGTAGAGTATGTGGGCAGCCTATTGGATGGTGTCCTTCATGTCCTCATGAAACGATTTGACTAGCGTCAGTAGAGTATGTGGGCAGCCTATTGGATGGTGCCCTTCATGTCCTCATGAAACGATTTGACTAGCGTCGGTAGAGTATGTGGACAGCCTATTGGATGGTGCCCTTCATGTCCTCATGAAACGATTTGACTAGCGTCATAGAGTATGTGGGCAGCCTATTGGATGGTGCCCTTCATGTCCTCATGAAACGATTTGACTAGCGTCAGTAGAGTTATGGGCAGCCTATTGGATGATGCCCTTCATGTCCTCGTGAAACGATTTGACTAGCGTCAGTAGAGTATGTGGGCAGCCTATTGGATGGTGCCCTTCATGTCCTCATGAAACGATTTGACTAGCGTCAGTAGAGTATGTGGGCAGCCTATTGGATGGTGTCCTTCATGTCCTCATGAAACGATTTGACTAGCGTCAGTAGAGTATGTGGGCAGCCTATTGGATGGTGCCCTTCATGTTCTCATGAAACGATTTGACTAGGGTCAGTAGAATATGTGGGCAGCCTATTGGATGGTGCCCTTCATGTCCTCATGAAACGATTTGACTAGCGTCAGTAGAGTATGTGGTCAGCCTATTGGATGGTGCCCTTCATGTCCTCGTGAAACGATTTGACTAGCGTCAGTAGAGTATGTGGGCAGCCTATTGGATGGTGCCCTTCATGTCCTCATGAAACGATTTGACTAGCGTCAGTAGAGTATGTGGGCAGCCTATTGGATGGTGCCCTTCATGTCCTCGTAAACGATTTGACTAGCGTCAGTAGAGTATGTGGGCAGCCTATTGGATGGTGCCCTTCATGTCCTCATGAAACGATTTGACTAGCGTCAGTAGAGTATGTGGTCAGCCTATTGGATGGTGCCTTCATGTCCTCATGAAACGATTTGACTAGCGTCAGTAGAGTATGTGGTCAGCCTATTGGATGGTGCCCTTCATGTCCTCGTGAAACGATTTGACTCTGGGCAGCCTATTGGATGGTGCCCTTCATGTCCTCGTAAAACGATTTGACTAGCGTCAGTAGAGTATGTGGGCAGCCTATTGGATGGTGCCCTTCATGTCTCATGAACGATTTGACTAGCTTCAGTAGAGTATGTGGGCAGCCTATTGGATGGTGCCCTTCATGTCCTCATGAAAAGATTTGACTAGCGTCAGTAGAGTATGTGGGCAGCCTATTGGATGGTGCCCTTCATGTCCTCATGAAACGATTTGACTAGCGTCAGTAGAGTATGTGGGCAGCCTATTTTGGAAAGTATTTTGAAAAGACCTTCTCTGCTGACAAGATCAAATGCCTTTGTAAGGTCGATAAAGGCGATGAAGAGAGCCTTTTTTTCTGCTCTCTAGATTTTTCTTGAAGTAGGCGTAAAGAGAAAATCATGTCTGCAGTTGATCTTCTGGATCTAAAGCCGCATTGCGATTCAGGATATACGCGTTTTGCGAGTTTTTGTAGCCTTCCTAAGATGACTCTGGCGATGCTGCTGAGTAAGGAGATGCCTCTGTAGTTGTTGCAGTCGCTTCTATCTCCTTTATTTTTGTAGAGAGTTACAATCACGGAGTCTCTCATATCTTGAGGAATGGCTTTCTCTTTCCAGCATTGATGTAGTACTTCAAGCAGGGATGTAATAAAGCACTTTTGCAGGATTTAATCAGATCGGGAGGGATCCCATCTTGTCCTGGAGCCTTGCCTGTGGCCAAGCTATTTATGGCCTTGCTAAGTTCCTCTACGGTTGGTTCAATGTCTAACTCTTTCATAGGTGGGAGACATTGTATGGAGTCAATGGCGTTTGATGTAACAGTGTTTTCTATTAAATAAAGTGAAGAATAATGTTCCACCCATCTTTCCATCTGTTTGCCTCTACCTGTTATTTTCTCCCCAGTGGATGACTTTAGTGGGGCAATAGTGTATTTTGTTGGTCCAAGGGCTTTCTTTATGCCATCATACATTACTTTCAGGTTTCCAGTTTCAGATGCAGTCTGGATGCTGTTGCTAAGCTGGAGCCAGTACTCATTAGCACAGCTTCGAGCTGTTTGCTGGACTTTGTTTCTGGTCATTTTAATAGCCTGCAGAGTATTTGCATTTGGTGCGCGCTTGTGATCTAAGAAGGCTGTGCGTTTAGCTTCAATTACGGGTGTCATAACAGGGAGTTGGCTTCAAACCAATCGTGAGACTTACATGTCAGTTTTCCAAAGATGCTAACCGCGTTGTTGTAGATGATGTTGCGGAGATGCTCCATTTTTCCACAGCGCTGTTGTAGTGTTCATGAGCGCTTTGCGACTCCTTGAGGGTCTTGTTGAACTGCTCGACCAATCCAGAATGCGTTAACTTGCTAGTGTCTATGCGAGGTCTCTTCTTTGGCTGCCTGGCATAGTGGAACCTCCTGGGCAGTAGCTTGAGTTTGCAGCAGACTAGAGAATGATCCGAGTCACAGTCTGCACTGTGGTATGACCGTGGACTACAGATTTGAGAAAAGCGCGTCTGACAAGTATCAAGTCCAGCTGGTGCCAGTGTTTCGATCGTGGGTGTCTCCAAGATAATTTATGCTGAGGCTTATTTTTGAAAAAAGTATTTGTGACGCACAGGTTATGATAGGCGTAAAACTCTAGAAGTCGTTGGCCGTTTTCATTTAATTTACCAACTCCAAAGCGACCGAGGCAGGTTGGCCACGAACTGTGGTCTGCGCCAATTCAAGCATTGAAATCCTCCAGTAGAATAATGTGATCTTGTCCTGGTATACTTTCCATGACTTCTGTCAAATTTTCGTAGAAATTGTCCTTGGTTTCAGATGACGAGCACAAGGTCGGAGCGTATACACTTATAAGTGTAACTGGTCCTGATGTTGTATTAAGGCGAAGTGTTAGTATCCGCTCTGATGCATTCTGACCGAGTGTAACGAGACCTTTTAGAGATTTGTTCACAGCAAATCCCACACCGTGTTCTCTGATATCGTCGCTGCTCTTTCCTTGCCAATAGAACACGTAGTCCGCCTCGTTCAGCATGCCTGATCCTGCCACACGTAGTCCGCCTCGTTCAGCATGCCTGATCCTGCCACACATAGTCCGCTCGTTCAGCATGCCTGATCCTGCACACGTAGTCCGCCTCGTTCAGCATGCCTGATCCTGCCACACGTAGTTGATAGTGTCATAGACCTGGCACTGGTGTCTTCTGCCTTCGCACCGGTTTGCTGGTGGAGTGTATTGGGATTCACGGAGTGATCACTAACCATGTGTCCTCCTAATTGAGAAAGGCAGAAATAGAAGTCAGAAAAGGAAACTTCACACATTGCACTATGAGAAAACAGACCAGGACGTCAGTAGCAAAGTCAGACATGGGAAACAGGGCGCCCCTCGCAGGAGGCAGGAGAGATGGACGCAGCCACCCTGGTGGAACGCTGAGTCGAGGAAGCATGGCGGAACAAGACTAACGGTCAAGACATGGCAGAAAGCCAGAATGAATGGAAAAACACACCTGAGCTCTTGGAGCGTCTGAAAGAAAGGTCCACCAAAAAATGATTCACTTTAAACTATGCGCTATGCAGGCTAAGGATGCCAAGTGGGATTATTTCTGTAAAAAGTGTGCTCAGAAAAATCACTAGCCACATTCTGGCGCTTTCATCGGAGCATGAATTGCACAACACGACACAGATGCATACCAGACTTCCTGTGCACAGGCCATATGGCACAAATCTGATGAGAGCAAATGGAAGGCCCTGCTTGCCCGCTACATTGAGCAGACTGACCAAAGAAATGAGACTGCATGTATGAAGATACGGAGGTCCCTTTCAGAATTGTGTAGGATGTAGTCCTGGGAGCGATCTCACAATCACAACTGATACCATTTGCACAACACTTAAACGGTACACAACACTGCTCCTGGTCCAGATGGTGTTCGGTACGACGACATAGGCGATTTAGCTGACGACGACTTGACAAAACTGGTCAATGATTTTAATGCCAGCATTCATAGTGGCCAGATTAAGGAGGAGTGGCTACACAGCTACTTACTACCGCTACCGAAGCCAAACAAGGACCATTCTCAGATCAGTGCCTACAGAATCATCACAATGCAGAACACTGCAGGCAAGCTGCTGAGAAAATAGTTACCCGTGTCCTCACCTGTCACCTTGAACAGAAACGCGCGTTCTCACCCATACTCGGAGGTTTAGATATAACAAAGAGACTTGGCTCAATGCGGCAGTCTTTGCCTATGACGTCAGGAAGGCTTCCACAGGCGAGAGGAGACATGTGCAGCTGCTATAGATCTGGATGATTCATACAACAGGTACCATTTGAATATCTCACGCATATGCTCCTCAAACTGGCGGTGACCCTTCCTCATTAGATGGATCGCCGCGGCACTGTTTCAGAGGAAGGTGATACTCAGATGTGGAAGTTGGTCTTCCGAGCCAACATTCATGTTTCCAGGGCTGCCACAAGGTTCACCATTGTCGCCAGTTCTATTTAACGTGTACACAATAATGATCACGGAACAACAGCTGGATGGTAGGGGAAGAACTATGACTTTTGCTGATGATATTCTGGTATATCACAGGGAAGAGACAGACGGGGAATCGCCTCCACAATGCAAGACGAACTCGATCGCATCTCTTCTGGTGTGGGGTTTCAGGTGCCTTGGTTAATCCTAATAAAGCATCAGTTGCATGATTCTCCTTAACAATCATATCGTTAATACGACCACACCGGTAGTACGAATGGGAGCTGATGAGGTGACCAGAGACAGGGTGATGACGTACCTCGGAGTTAAGTTTGATCGCAGCTGTGTTTTCGAGACCACGTCGACCATGTGATAACAAATCCTGCAAAGGATTAGCCGCCTTGAGGTCACGGCAGCTGCCAACATCGAGCAGAGGCTACTTACTCTTCTGTTCCAGGGACTAGTCCTTGCACAATCGAGTATGCCCTGGCAGTTCTTCCATTCAGAAAGACGCAAATTGACAAGCTGGAGAAAATACAGAATAAAGCTATGCACATTATCTTGGAATGTACGAGGGACACTCCCTGTGTAGCAATGAGGTATCTTCTTGACTTTCTAACCATGGATGACAGAATCAAGTTCTGGAGGGCACGAGCATACCTGGAGATTAGTGCAGATAAAGAGCATCCATTGCATCAGGAGCTCGAAACAGGGAAGGGTGTCAGACTAAAAAGAGGTGAATCATTGGTGGGCCGGGCAGAAGATGTCATCAAACAGATATGTGGGCTCACCAATATCAGCGCTGGCGCAGAGTGGATATCGATGCCTACGTCATTCAAGGGGACATTCTCGTGTATTGTCACACTCGACATGTAGTGTAGGGAACAGAACTCAGTCGTGGTCAATGCGGAAGTCAACGGTCTCATCTGGGATGACGCCAATGAGAAAGATACAGTCATCTATACAGACGGATCTGTAATACGACACCAAAGAAGTGCATGGGCATTTACAGCACGCTCGGCAGGCAGAATAGTCAAGGGAGACAGCGGTGCATACGTAATGACAACGAGTAGTATGACGATGGAGGTGATGGCAGTGACCAAGGCATTCATCTGGCTAGAGTCACAAGACTACACCCATGCCTGTATACTGAGTGACTCGATGACCATGATACGAAAAGTGGAGGCGGGATCTATACGTATGCAATGGATAGAGTCATTGCAGAAGTCAAAAATAGGTAAGGCCACCTTTGTCTGCGTCCCAGGACATGTGGGGGTACGGGGAAATGAAAGAGCGGACAGGTTGGCTAGCTGCGCTATTGTTGAGGACGGTCAACCCAATGGATCGGGCGGACATTATCAATGCCCTTTGGGAAGTTGGAAGAAACAGGACTTCGATAACCATGAGTCCACGTCACTCCTTCGGATGAAAGAGATGGGAGTTAAGATGGGCACAGCCAGAAACGAGACACTTAGTGGCCGTGTAAGAAGACAAAATCAACCAACACAGAACTGGAGTCGGTAGTCGCTGGACGCTTCGAGACTTGCTGAGGAGGGGACCTGAGCACCTATGGACATGTTTCGAGTGCAATGTTGATAACCCGCTAATAACGCAATAACTCACTAACTCAAAATATTACTTTTTTTTCCTTTCGCCGGAGAGCGGGTGGTCGAATCGATAGCTTGGCGAGCTCTAAACTAGGAAAACGGGTTTAAATCTGGGTAGGGTTTTATTTTTGATTTCTCCGGGGTGAAATAAAAGCTCATACTCGGACTCCTCACGGTGTCTGCAGTGGACAAGCGGCCTTTATTCTCTGGTTCTATAATTTCTCCCTGCCCCTCCCCGACAGACCACAGTAATTGAAAGATGTTTTTTTAAAGTTATTGTCAATATATAATAATAGTAATAATATGGCCTTTGTCGTCTTGACAGACGGTTGGTAACAAGCAATCATGATAAGTCAATAGTTTGGTAAAGCATTAGTGTCTCTTACTGGGTGCTACTTTACTGAACATCTTCTCTCGTGGCTGAATTTGCCAATCAGCAATGTGTATTTGCGATACCTGTCCTTGTCTCTTTTCTCTTGATCCTTTTGTCTTCTAAATTTGATATCAGCACTGCCAATATATATAGCTCAGTGGTTAGTGAACTGGACTACAAATGAAACGAGGTTGGGTTCGATACCAACCGACGGCTTCCGGGTTCACCCAGCCTGAAACGGGTACCGGTTTTTTTCTGGGAAAGTAAAGTGGTGCGGGCGTAATACCGGCAACATTACCCGAAAATCATGTGCTGAAGGTCCGTAAAATGTATGGTCACTAACACCATATTCCCTATACGCCACTTGGCGTGACGGGGCTCTTTACTTTTTTTTACTTACTGTCAATATATAGTTTGGTGATATCTTTCCATTCTTTTAAATAAAGTTTTACCTGAGCCATTCTGCGTCTTTCCACCACTGAACATCTACCATATGAAGCTATGACAGTTGCCAGGTATACTGCTATTACATGTTTGGCATTATATCCCATTTACTTTAATTATGCATTCTGGGAATGATCTTCACGACGAGGTGAAATGATGCATTGATCGTCTTTGAGCACGTTGCCCTTCGAATCGCCGACTAGATGGTCTTTCTCTTGTTTCTGAAACAGCTATCTATTTGATGATATTTTTGTAGTCGTGTTCATTTTTTTTGTTCTGAAACATGACTTTAAGAGTAAATTTGCTATCATCATCATCATCATGTACCCTGCCGGTTGGCGTAGGCGATCATGTCCTTCCACAATCTTCTATCTACAGTGCATCGTATCAGTTCTGTTGTTGACTGTTTTCCATGCCATGACACTAAGCTATCCAGTATTTTCTCTCTTTGTCGTCCGCGATCTCTCTTTCCTTTTATTTGCCAGTTGTAACCAAGTATTCCAACTTTCCTCTTCTCATGATGTGCCCAAAAAATGTTGATTGTTTCTTTCTTATGTTTTTTAAGAGCTCCCTTTTTGTGTTGGCCTCTTTGAGAACTTCCTCATTGGTCTTTTTATCTGTCCAGGGAACTTTCAACATTCTTCTGAGAAATCCCATCTCTTTTCATTTGTTTGTCTACTGTCCATGATTCGCTTCCATAGGTCAGAATTGGTTCTATATAGCACTGATGAACTCTCTTTCTCATTTTCATTGACATAGATTTGTTGCATAAGATATTTTTCATTTCTGAAATGCTATTTTGGCCTGAGCTATTCTGCTTTTTATTTCTGTGGTGCATCTCCATCTGATGTAATTATTGTGCCCAAGTATTTGAAACGTTGCACTTGTTTTAGATTTGTCTCATTTATTTTTATGCTGCATGATGGTGATGATTGTTTCTTCGATATAACCATTACTTCTGTTTTCTTACTATTCAGACTGAGACCTTTCTTGTTGCTTTCTTCTACTATTATGTCTATCATTTCTTGTAGTTCGTTCTCTGTCTCTGCTATTAAACTAATTATAAAATTAAGCAAATTTGCTATAGAACATTAAAAAAGACCATAAGAGACGCTATGACTTACAATATGTGTGGTTAAAATATGTGTATTTTACACAAGAAAGGGTCAGATGTACACACATTTGACATATGTAAATGTGTGCACATCTGACATCTCGTAAATGTTATTAGGCAGAAAGATAAAAAATACAACATAACGAACCTTCAATAAACGTTGCGAGAACGCCAGACCCAAGGGCCGACCACGAAAAAGATGGATTGACGGAATATTAGAAGCACGAGGAAACATAACAGCAGCACCGACAGAAAAGCAAAAGACCGCAAATTATATCTCCCCTCTACGCTGAAAGACAAATGAGGAAAGAAAAAAGAGGAGAAGAATTTTATTACAATAAAATAATAAAATTAAATAAACTACTCTAGAATATTCATTTATTGTTCAGTGTCCCAATTGTGAAGCACTCCAAAAAATAGATATTAATCTCAGGAATGAGTGGAGCGTAGTTAGCTCATGACATCTTCATTCATACATGTAGGAACATTGTCATTATTATAACTAAAATACCGCTGATGATACAGTCTTAATTGCTAAGAGTGAAAATGATTTACAAGAAATGTTGGACATTATAGTGAATGAAAGCGAAAATAAAGGACTCAGCCTTAATAGCAAAAAGACAGAGGTAATGGTACAATAAAGAAAAAGACATCACCTCAGTGCAAAATAAAGACAAGTGGAACAATATTAAAACAGGTAAATGAATTTAAATATTTGGGAACTTTGTTAACCTCAGACGGAAGATGTACAAAAGATGTGAGATGCAGAATGGCTCAGGCAAAAGCAGCTTTTCAAAAATTAGGAAGATACTATGCAATATATTTTGACAATAGAAACAAGGAAAAGAGTTCTTAAATGTTATGTAGATCCAGTTTTAACATATGGATATGAATCATGGACAATAGGGACAAGAGACAGGAAAATCACCGGAGTCTGTAGAAATTTGGTTTTACAGAAGAATGTTGAGAATACCATGGACAGCTAAGAAGAGTAATGAAGATGTTCTGAGAGAGGTCAAAGCAAAAAGAGAGCTAATTTCCAATATTAGGAAGAAACAATCTTCATTTTTTTGGCCATTTAATGAGAAGGGAACAGTTGGAATATATTGTAACAACTGGGAAAATTAAGGGACGAACAGATAGAGGAGAGCAACGAGAAAAAAATACCAGACAGCTTAAGCGAATGACTTGGCAGAAGGTCAACAACAGAAATGATAAATAACTGTCGAGTTCGAAAGTTGTGGAGAGACATAATCACCTACGCCAGCAGGCCGGTACTTGATGATGATGATGATGAAAATACCGCTATGAGAGTAACGCAAGCCGCTGTGCTGAACTGGATATGTATCAAGGTGTGAAGACATGCGTCTCGTTCACTAGTTTAAAGAAGATAATATCAACGAGAAAGCGACAGACTCTCAGAGCTCTAAACGATGTGATATATCACTGTAAGATGATAACATGGCACCACTCGATACGTTGTTGGGGAAAAGGTGGGCGTCTGGGGTACGGTTTGGTTTTGTTGATGCTCCATTTGACTGGAAAGATACCCAATCAATAAATTACACAACACATTTAAATGACACATAACAATGACAAAGAAAACCTAGAGCAAAAAGAAAAATAGAACGAGCAATAGAAAGAGTGAGAAGAAATGGAAATAATAAAAAAGAGAACAGGGAGAAGATGCATTTAGAAGAAAATTAAGAGGTATAAATATGATACTATATATAATGGTTGAATGTAGAGAATTTGGAAAAACGACAAGAAGAAATAGAGAAATAGGACGAAGACGCAGAAACAAAATAAGAAAAAATAGAAGAAGGCGAAGAAGGAGGAGGAAAAGAGTTATTGGGTTATTGTTGAGTTATTGAATTATTGGTTATAGTCGAGTTATTGAGTTATTGTCGAGTTCTTGAGTTATAGTGGAGTTCTTGAGTTATTGTCGAGTTATTGAGTTATTGTCGAGTTATTGAGTTATTGTCGAGTTATTGTGTTATTATAGGGTTATCATTATTGCAATCCTAACATGTGGACATGTGCTCAGACCCTCTCCTCAACAAGTCCGGGACCGTCCAGTTACTGACGTCTCACATTCTATGTTGATGATAAGAAAGAAAAGAAAGAGAGAAAAGAATTCGGCGTTCATGTGATAAATCAAGACATCGGGTGTATTGAAATTGAACAAACAAGATGATGAAGGCCATTGTTTAGTCTATCTCCTCTGTATAAATAGGGTATCCTGTGTGTCGCCGTATTCTCATCAGCTGTCACGTGATATTAATTTTTTAAAATGTCAAAGCAGGGGCGTAACTTCAAATAGCATTCCCTACTTTGATAACTAGAACTTTATCGTTACTACTGGGACATAAGGTGTGCGATAACCGATATGCGGGTTTTTACTCTGACGCCAAATACTATTCATGACTGGGACACTATGAACAATTCTTTACTTTAATATCGATCAGTTTTCCTCGGAAGTGTGATACAGACCAAATGACCTATATTTGCACCGATGGTCTTCAAATCAATATGGACACTAACACGTGGATTCCTATAGATACGACCCGAAGCCGTGACGAGGGCCCTTTATTTAAAATTCTTAAACGCAAAAACGTAATGGCTGGATCGTTTATTCAATAGAAACACGAACGAATATTTGGTCTGCAGAAAGCATCTAACCACCTTGAGAAACCAACTCACTGTCCCGTCCTGTTCCTAATTCTTTTCGGTTATGATGTATAACAAAATGTGACTGTTGATAATGAAAAAGAGGTAGAAGAAGAAATTATTTATTGTGTCATCAAGAAATCATCATGAATCCTAACAGCACGTTGTGTCATGTTATATTAGAAAGTTCGTTATTGTGCCATGTTGTACTAAAAAGTTCGTTATTGTTTCATGTTGTATTAGAAAGTTCGTTATTGTGCCATGTTGTATTAGAAAGTTCGTTATTGTGTCGTGTTGTATTAGAAAGTTCGTTATTGTTTCATGTTGTATTAGAAAGTTCATTATGTGTTTTTTGTGTGTTAGAAAGTTCGTTATTGTGTTTTTTTTGTATTAGAAAGTTCGTTATTGTGTCATGTTGTATTAGAAAGTTCGTTATTGTGTCGTGTTGTATTATAAAGTTCATTATTGTGTCATGTTGTATTAGAAAGTTCGTTATTGTGTTTTTTTTGTATTAGAAAGTTCGTTATTGTGTTTTTTTTTATTAGAAAGTTCGTTATTGTGTCGTGTTGTATTATAAAGTTCATTATTGTGTCATGTTGTATTAGAAAGTTCATTATTGTGTCGTGTTGTATTATAAAGTTCATTATTGTGTCATGTTGTATTAGAAAGTTCGTTATTGTGTTTTTTTTTATTAGAAAGTTCGTTATTGTGTCATGTTGTATTAGAAAGTTCGTTATTGTGTCATGTTGTATTAGAAAGTTCGTTATTGTGTCATGTTGTATTAGAAAGTTCATTATTGTGTCATGTTGTATTAGAAAGTTCATTATTGTGTCATGTTGTATTAGAAAGTTCGTTATTGTGTCATGTTGTATTAGAAAGTTCATTATTGTGTCCTGTTGTATTAGAAAGTTCATTATTGTGTCATGTTGTATTAGAATGTTCGTTATTGTGTCATGTTGTATTAGAAAGTTCGTTATTGTGTCCTGTTGTATTAGAAAGTTCGTTATTGTGTCATGTTGTATTAGAAAGTTCGTTATTGTGTCCTGTTGTATTAGAAAGTTCGTTATTGTGTCCTGTTGTATTAGAAAGTTCGTTATTGTGTCATGTTGTATTAGAAAGTTCGTTATTGTGTCATGTTGTATTAGAAAGTTCATTATTGTGTCATATTGTATTAGAAAGTTCATTATTGTGTCATGTTGTATTAGAAAGTTCATTATTGTGTCATGTTGTATTAGAAAGTTCATTATTGTGTCATGTTGTATTAGAAAGTTCGTTATTGTGTCACGTTGTATTAGAAAGTTCATTATTGTGTCATGTTGTATTAGAAAGTTCGTTATTGTGTCCTGTTGTGTTAGAAAGTTCGTTATTGCGTCATCAAGAAATCATTATGAATCCTAACAACACCTGCTCCCAAAATTCAGAGGGAATAAAATAAAAAGAATGAGTTGCTAATTCTTCATACTCCTCTTGGCTATACCCCTTGGCGGACCAACAACGCTTCTGATCTAAACATCTTCCCCTTTAACCGAAAAAAATAACTCGCCTCTCATTAATACCATATTTATTGCTCGCCTCGTCCTCGCGCTATCTATGAGCTATCCAGATTGATAACTGCATGATTTTACACGTTCTCTTACTTGCCCCAATATTTGCATATTTTCCACTAGACCAGGTTTCCCCGCGACAATGCCTCTCTATCTTCGTTTTTTCTTCCACTTTCCTTTATTGCTGCACTCTTCCTTGCCCTGGCAATGACATTTGCATGTGAATGGCTGATGTTGTGTGAGCACTTCCTATAAGAAATGACATGATTATCTTGCTTGTAATAAAGAAAAAATACCTTCATTTTCATGCTTGTTGGAGAACTAGTTCTCTCTTTGATACATGTTTGATTAGAAAGTTCGTTAAATTGTGTGGTTTTTAAATTACGAAGTTCCATTTTGTTTGTTCGCTTAATTAACAAACTCGTTATTGTGTGGTCGCCCGATTACAAGTCTCGTTGTTGTCTGGTCGTTCAATGACAACGTTCATTAATGCATCGTTGTTTAATTGGAATGTTCGTTTCGTGTTTAATTGCAAACGATCGTTCTTATTGGTTTGTTCTATTGCAACGTTGTGTATTTATGTGGTTGTTTTCTTTTTTAATTAGAAATTTCGTTATTGTATTATTGTTTAATTAATTTGTAAGTTCGTTATTGTTTGTTGTAACAAAAAAAAGAATGTTCGTTGTTGTGTTATTGTTTGATTAGAAAGTTCGTAATTGCATGGTTTGCTTAATAAAGAATTATTTTCTGCGTGGTTCGTTAAGTAGAAAGTTCGTTATTGTGTCACATTTTATTAGAAAGTTCGTTATCGTGCCATATTTATTAGAATTCTCGTTGTTGTGCCATGTTGTATTAGAAGATTCGCTATTGTGCCATATTTTATTAGAATTCTCGTTATTGTGCCATGTTGTATTAGAAAGTTCGTTATTGTGCCATGTGTATTAGAAAGTTCATTATTGTGCCCTGTTGTATTAGAAAGTTCGTTATTGTGTCATATTTGATTAGAATTCTCGTTATTGTGCCATGACGTATTAGAAAGTTCGTTATTGTGCCATGTTGTATTAGAAAGTTCGTTATTGTGTCATATTGATTAGAATCTCGTTATTGTGCTGTTGTATTAGAAAGTTCGTTATTGTGCCATATTTTATTAGAATTCTCGTTATTGTGCCATGTTGTATTAGAAAGTCGTTATTGTGCCATGTTGTATTAGCAAGTTCGTTATTGTGCCATATTTTATTAGAATTCTCGTTATTGTGCCATGTTGTATTAGAAAGTTCGTCATTGTGTCATTGTTTTAAAAATTATCGTTTACAACATTTTCCTGTTTCTGAGGTCTGCGTTTGGGGGGGGGGGGGGTACTTATAGCCGGGCATCTATCTATCTATCTATCTATCTATCTATCTATATCTATCTATCTATCTATCTATCTATCTATCTATCTATCTATCTATCTATATTATCTATCTATATCTATCTATCTATCTATCTATCTATCTGTCTGTCTGTCTGTCTCTGTCTGTCTGTCTGTCTGTCTGTCTGTCTGTCTGTCTGTCTGTCTGTCTGTCTGTCTGTCTGTCTGTCTGTCTGTCTGTCTGTCTGTCTGTCTGTCTGTCTGTCTGTCTGTCTGTCTGTCTGTCTGTCTGTCTGTCTGTCTGTCTGTCTGTCTGTCTGTCTGTCTTCTGTCTGTCTGTCTGTCTGTCTGTCTGTCTGTCTGTCTGTCTGTCTGTTGGTCTAGTCTGGTCTGGTATGTCGGTCTGTCTTATCTGTCTGTATGTCTTTCAGTCTATTTATCTATCTTTCGTTCGCCTGAAGTATCGTCCATATTTGCAATATCTGTTTCTTATGATGGTATGTAATCGGTGCATCTGGGTGTGTGCCTGTTGAACCTTCCTTCGCCAACTGATCCGTATTCTCGTTTCCTGGTATTCCACAGTGAGATGGGATCCACTGCAGGGCAACCCTGTGGTGCTTGCAGAGTTCATTCAATGAGGTCTACAGATGTGGCAATTTGGACTGGAGATAAAGACCGCTTGTCCAGTGCAGTTGCCTCGATGTATTCGGGCTGAAGTTTTTTAAACACTCCTTTCCCACCCCCACCCCCCGGTAGAAAAAAAAATCATTAGTCACTATCCCGCTGAGGAGGACCACCCAAAGGGTGTGACGTTTTCAGTATTGCGTCTAGGGGCAGTTGCTGGTAAAGTGACGTCAACCGTCTCTCTCTGACATAGCTAAAGACGTCACAAGCTTGGGGTAAAGTAAAGTACCCCCCCCCCTCGTCACGCCAAGTGACGTATTGGGAATATTGTGTTAGTGACCATATATTTTACAGACCTCCGCACATGATTTTGGGGATAATGTGGCCAACAAGCATGGGGTAAAGTAAAGTACCCCATCCCCCGTCACGCCAAGTGACGTATTGGGAATATTGTGTTAGTGACCATATATTTTACAGACCTTCGGCACATGATTTTGGGGATAATGTGGGCAACAAGCTTGGGGTGCTTTCGGGAAATTCCTCTCACTCTTTCGGCTTTCAATATAGATGTCAATGGAAAAAAAAATGAACCATCTTATTTTGGCCAAGTAGTGAGAAGGGAATCCCCAGGGTAATAAACAAAAGGGAAAAGCCAAAATATACTTGGAGATGATAGGCGGAAGCAAGGATGAAGAGTGTGGTAAGACAAGGAACGATATTAACAGAAATGGAAGAAATAAGACGGCCTGTGAAGTGTTTTTTTTTAAGAACTGTATCCAATAGAGATTTGAAAGGAAGAAAAAGAATGAAAAGGGAGCATCTAGAATATATATTGACAACAGGAAAAATTGAGGGAAGAAGAGAAAAGGGGATACAAAGATACTAATACCAGTTTAAGAAGTTTTTTACAACAGAAATGTAAACACTTACGGGGAATAAGAATTATGAAATCAACTCCTTCAGCGGGTGTAAATTCCAGGTAATGCTGTTACCATACACACCTCCACATTTGTATAACCCTTCCCTGTATTTTACTGTATGTTACACCTTGGTCCCGCCCTGTTTGTCCCACATATCAATTTCAACCCAGTGGTTGCATAACCAAGCTCTGTGACTGACCAAGCTCTCTGACAAGCTCTGATGACCAAGCTCTGTGACTGACCAAGCTCTGTGACTGACCAAGCTCTGTGACTGACCAAGATCTGGAGCTCAGGGAAGTGTCTCATTTCCCTTGTTTGAGAGTCTAGCATATTATCGCCATGTAGTTAGATTTATGTGTATATCCTTATATATTTTGTGTTGTGGTTTGTTGTTCCTGATGAATGAATTTTGGCCGAAATGTTCTACTTTTGTCTTGTTTCTCACCTACGTAAAGCTGTTACCATACCACTTTTTTCCTTTTTGTTTTAATTTCATTACGTCAGTGGGCATGGTTCTTGATGATGGTGATGATGACGACGATGACGATGATGAATTAGACGAGTTTCTATTGTTTGGTTTGTCTTTAGAGAGTTTGTTATTGTGTGCTTTGTCTTTAGAGAGTTTGTTGTTGTGTTGTTTTGTCTTTAGAGAGTTTGTTATTGTGTGGTTTGTCTTTAGAGAGTTTGTTGTTGTGTTGCTTTGTCTTTAGAGAGTTTGTTATTGTGTGGTTTGTCTTTAGAGAGTTTGTTGTTGTGTTGTTTTGTCTTTAGAGAGTTTGTTATTGTGTGGTTTGTCTTTAGAGAGTTTGTTGTTGTGTTGCTTTGTCTTTAGAGAGTTTGTTGTTGTGTTGTTTTGTCTTTAGAGAGTTTGTTGTTGTGTTGCTTTGTCTTTAGAGAGTTTGTTGTTGTGTTGTTTGTCTTTAGAGAGTTGTTGTGTGTTGTTTGTTGTCTTTAGAGAGTTTGTTGTTGTGTTGCTTTGTCTTTAGAGAGTTTGTTGTTGTGTTGTTTTGTCTTTAGAGAGTTTGTTATTGTGTGCTTTGTCTTTAGAGAGTTTGTTGTTGTGTTGTTTTGTCTTTAGAGAGTTTGTTATTGTGTGCTTTGTCTTTAGAGAGTTTGTTGTTGTGTTGTTTTGTCTTTAGAGAGTTTGTTATTGTGTGCTTTGTCTTTAGAGAGTTTGTTGTTGTGTTGTTTGTCTTTAGAGAGTTTGTTATTGTGTGCTTTGTCTTTAGAGAGTTTGTTGTTGTGTTGTTTTGTCTTTAGAGAGTTTGTTATTGTGTGGTTTGTCTTTAGAGAGTTTGTTGTTGTGTTGTTTTGTCTTTAGAGAGTTTGTTATTGTGTGGTTTGTCTTTAGAGAGTTTGTTGTTGTGTGGTTTATCTGTATAAAGTTTGTTATTAAATAAACTGTAGGTCAATTAAAACAGAAAATTATGTAACGTTAAGTTTGTAAAAACAACCTTGACCTCCGATGCTCGGAGTAAACAGACTTGGGATTCTGCTCATTATAAATGTACCCAATTCTGTCAACCGCCGGACAACGAAAAATTCGCCCCTATAGCGCCATTATCTTAACGACAAAATATGCAATAACCCAGCCAGCGTAAAGGAAAAAAAATCGTGCGTCAGACGTGGTATGCGTCAGGTGCTGGTATGCGTCAGGTGCTGGTATGCGTCAGGTGCTGGTATGCGTCAGGTGCTGGTATGCGCCAGATCAAAAACTTTATGGCGAACACGAGATTCTAAGTTTCCTAAAGTGGGCGCTACCGCCCCCTGGGGAGGGGAGCAATTGAACAATCCAAAAGAGAGGGAGACGGTAGCAGCCTGAGTGCAACTGGAGGGAGGTGAATACAAATAAGGGGTCAGTGGAAGCATAACGGAAGAGTATGATGAAAAATGTAGACAATTTAAAAAAAAAAAAAAAGAAACCCATTGCTCTGACGATGAACTGCAATCAAGCGTGTGTCCTATGAAACACATGAAATAACAACATTGCTTGTGGTGATCGGTGAATCGATGCGATCCTACAGTAATGGAATATTCAAAAAGAAAAACCTTTCAATACAATAGCCTGACTGTCGCCCACTATTTCAATGGGCGGTGGTCTCACCCCGACTGCCGTGAACTGTTTGTTGATCTTATTAACTTATTGTCACAACTGCCTCGTTGTCTTTCAAGTCTGGTAAAAACAGTGGCGTTCCTTTTGAAAAAGGCAATAAAGTTGGGCATGGCAAAGTTTACATTGTTTAGAGATTATCGAGAAAAACTTCCGGCAGTCTGAGTATTGGTGATACTGAATCCTAATCTGAGTATGGTGATACTGAATCCTAATCTGAGTATTGGTGATACTGAATCCTAATCTGAGTATTGGTGATACTGAATCCTAATCTGAGTATTGGTGATACTGAATCCTAATCTGAGTATTGGTGATACTGAATCCTAATCTGAGTATTGGTGATACTGAATCCTAATCTGAGTATTGGTGATACTGAATCCTAATCTGAGTATTGGTGATACTGAATCCTAATCTGAGTATTGGTGATACTGAATCTTAATCTGAGTATTGGTGATACTGAATCCTAATAACAATCAAGAGTTGTCGACTAGATTACAAATATTAACGTCATTGCCATACTGGTTGGCGTAGGCGATCATGTCCTTCCACAAATCTCTATCCACAATGTATCGTATCAATTCTGGACTGTTTGCCATGCATGACAAGAAAGTTATCTGGTATCTTCTCTCTTTGTTGTCCACGATCTCTCTGTCCCTGTATTTTGCCAGTTATAAATAAGAATTCCAACTTTCCTCTTGTCATAATGTGAACTTAATATGTTGATTGTTTCTTTCTGATATACTTTAGGAGCTCCCTTTTTGTGTTGGCCTCTGAAAATGGCCTCATTGGTCTTTTTAGCTGTCCAGGGAACTCTCAACATTCACCTGAGAAATCCCATCTCTGTGGCCTTTAATCGTGTTTCATTTGTCTGTCTACCGTCCTTGATCTACCTCGATAGGTCAGGATTGGCTCTATAGCACCGATGAACTCTCACACTTCTATTGACATAGATTAGTTCCATAGACATGGGGGAACTGGTTGGTCTCGAGGCAAGACGTCGGCCTCGAGACAGAGAGGTTGTGGGTTCAATCCCGGCTACACCGATTGGGATTTTTATCTATGATTTCTCTCTGCGGCAACCACCCCTGGTCGCAGAGCTAGGCCCCGCTTGAAACGTCAATTACTCTCGACGGAAAAAAATATGAGTACTCCGAAGTCGGAGTAATCTGCCCGTGCGGCGAGGGACCCCTGTGCACACGGCTGCCAGGGAAAACGGATTAACACGCAAAATTCAGTTCCTAGTCTCTAAGGACTTCGTCAGAGGTAAAAGCTGGCGAGAAAAAAAAAAAGACATTTTTTATTTTCTGAAATGCTATTTCGGCCTGAGCTAATGTGCTTTTTATTTCTGTGGTGCTTCGTCCATCTAATGTTATTATATGTATAAAGATAAGATCCATAAAACAACAGTCAATTTGTCACTGGGAGCCGCGATAGCTCAGTGGTTAGTGAACTAGACTACAACGGACAAGGGGTAGGGTTCGATCCCAACCGACGGCTTCCGGATTCACCCAGCCTTAAATGGGTACCGGATTTTTTCTGGGAAAGTAAAGCAGCACGGGCGTAATACCGACCACATTACCCAAAAATCATGTGCTGAAGGTCTGTAAAATATAGGGTCACTAAAATCATATTTCCCTATACGCCACTTGGCGGGACGGGGGTACTTAACTTTTTTTTACAATTTGTCCACTGCCTATTTGTTTGCTTAAAGAAGGAAGATTTATATGGGGAAATAAGCAATTTGTTTCCTCAAAAGTGAGCGTTGGCCAAAAAAAAGAAGTATGAGAACCTCTGCTCTCGATGAGAAACTATAGGTCTAGTCAGAAAAAGTTTTAGAACCTCTGCTCTCGATCCTAAACTATAGGTCTGGTCAGAAAACGTATGAGAACCTCTGCTGTCGATCAGAAACTATAGGTCTGGTCAAAAAAGTATGAGAACCTCTGCTGTCGATCAGAAACTATTGGTCTAGTCAGAAAAAGTTTTAGAATCTGCTCTCGACCTAAAACTATAGGTCTGGTCAAAAAAAGTATGAGAACCTCTGCTGTCGATCCGAAACTATTGGTCTGGTCAGAAAAAGTATGAGAACCTCTGCTGTCGATCCGAAACTATTGGTCTGGTCAGAAAAAGTATGAGAACCTCTGCTCTCGATCCGAAACTATAGGTCTGGTCAAAAAAAGTATGAGAACCTCTGCTGTCGATCCGAAACTATTGGTCTGGTCAGAAAAAGTATGAGAACCTCTGCTGTCGATCAAAACTATAGGTCTGGTCAGAAAATTAACTATCTGGGGTGATATTCTGAGTGCAGGTCACCAATCTGGAACAGAATTATCACCCTTACAAAAGCGTTTGAGGGAATATGTTCATGAGAAATCTAATATTGAATCTTGGAAAGGTGTGCACCAGAGGCTGAAATATCAAACTACTTAGATTAGATCGGATAAAGACGTAAAGAGAAATGAGATGTCTGGTTTAGGAGAGGGCTTGACGGATGTCGGTCTGCTTCCCTGCTGCCCCAGGTCCAAGTGAAAGATGTACTCTTAGATTTTTGGAAACTTAGATTTCTATTCAGATTTGGTTTCCAAATTAGACTCCGGACTCGAGATCTTCACTGTCTTATGCACTCTCTGCTTCCTGAAAATCTAAAGCTAGTTATACTTTCCTTGGTTTATCAACCCTCCCCCCACATCTTATCTCCCTCTCTCTCTCACTATCCATTCATCCATCCATCCATCCATCCATCCATCCATCCGCCTGTCCGTCTGTCTATTTGTCTATCTATGCATCTCTCAGATATCTACCTGTCTGTCTATTCCTAGGATTATTATACAAGAAAGAGGGTATTCTTACATCTTTATCCACTGCTTGTCTGTCTAAGAATTACTCAAGTCAGCCGTAAATGCGTAAATGATGTGTACATGTCATCCCTTTTATAGAAAGACAATTAAAATTCGTACAACCCTTGAGCGCCAGTAAGTACACATAAAACCTGATCAGTCGGAAACAACAGCGAGTATATTCAGTATATTGAGCCGGTATAAAGACCTGGACCCTAGATGCAAGAACAATAAGTAAATAACCTCTACGGAGATGAAATGTGTTAGACGAATGACAGGAAACAGCCTGAGAGATAAGATTAGAAATTAAGAACTGAGAAAAAAAGCCAGGAATAGCCCCCGCCATAGAATATATAAGGAAACAACAGATAAAATGGTTTGGCCACGTGACAAGGCAGAAAGAACAAAACACAACACAACGAACCTTAAACAAACGTTGTGAGAACACCAGACCCAAGGGTCGATCACGAAAAAGATGGGTCGATGGAATATTAGAAGTACATGTACTAGGAAACATAACAGCAGCAGAGGCGAACAGAAGAGCAAAAGACCGCAAACTACATCTCCCTCGACGCTGA